>CALNHX010009409.1:37500-50222 GCA_940337035.1 Agriotes lineatus
AAGCCAAGAACGGCCAAGCCAAGCCAAGCCAAGCCAAGCCAAGCCAAGCCAAGCCAAGCCAAGCCAAGCCAAGCCAAGCCAAGCCAAGCCAAGCCAAGCCAAGCCAAGCCAAGCCAAGGCAAGCCAAGCCATGCCAAGCCAATCCAAGCCAATCCAGGCCAAGCCAAGCCAAGCCAAGCCAAGCCAAGCCAAGCCAAGCCAAGCCAAGCCAAGCCAAGGCAAGCCAAGCCAAGCCAAGCCAAGCCAAGCCAAGCCAAGCCAAGCCAAGCCAAGCCAAGCCAAGCCAAGCCAAGCCAAGCCAAGCCAAGCCAAGCCAAGCCAAGCCAAGCCAAGCCAAGCCAAGCCAAGCCAAGCCAAGCCAAGCCAAGCCAAGCCAAGCCAAGCCAAGCCAAGCCAAGCCAAGCCAAGCCAAGCCAAGACAAGACAAGACAAGACAAGACAAGCCAAGCCAAGCCAAGCCAAGCCAAGCCAAGCCAAGCCAAGCCAAGCCAAGCCAAGCCAAGCCAAGCCAAGCCAAGCCAAGCCAAGCCAAGCCAAGCCAAGCCAAGCCAAGCCAAGCCAAGACAAGACAAGACAAGACAAGACAAGCCAAGCCAAGCCAAGCCAAGCCAAGCCAAGCCAAGCCAAGCCAAGCCAAGCCAAGCCAAACCAAGCCAAGCCAAGCCAAGCCAAGCCAAGCCAAGCCAAGCCAAGCCAAGCCAAGCCAAGCCAAGCCAAGCCAAGCCAAGCCAAGCCAAGCCAAGCCAAGCCAAGCCAAGCCAAGCCAAGCCAAGCCAAGCCAAGCCAAGCCAAGCCAAGCCAAGCCAAGCCAAGCCAAGCCAAGCCAAGCCAAGCCAAGCCAAGCCAAGCCAAGCCAAGCCAAGCCAAGCCAAGCCAAGCCAAGCCAAGCCAAGCCAAGCCACTCCAAGCCAAGCCAAGCCAAGCCAAGCCAAGCCAAGCCAAGCCAAGCCAAGCCAAGCCAAGCCAAGCCAAGCCAAGCCAAGCCAAGCCAAGCCAAGCCAAGCCAAGCCAAGCCAAGCCAAGCCAAGCCAAGCCAAGCCAAGCCAAGCCAAGCCAAGCCAAGCCAAGCCAAGCCAAGCCAAGCCAAGCCAAGCCAAGCCAAGCCAAGCCAAGCCAAGCCAAGCCAAGCCAAGCCAAGCCAAGCCAAGCAAAGCCAAGCCAAGCCAAGCCAAGCCAAGCCAAGCCAAGCCAAGCCAAGATAAGCCAAGATAAGCCAAGCCAAGCCAAGCCAAGCCAAGCCAAGCCAAGCCAAGCCAAGCCAAGCCAAGCCAAGCCAAGCCAAGCCAAGCCAAGCCAAGCCAAGCCAAGCCAAGCCAAGCCAAGCCAAGCCAAGCCAAGCCAAGCCAAGCCAAGCCAAGCCAAGCCAAGCCAAGCCAAGCCAAGCCAAGCCAAGCCAAGCCAAGCCAAGCCAAGCCAAGCCAAGCCAAGCCAAGCCAAGCCAAGCCAAGCCAAGCCAAGCCAAGCCAAGCCAAGCCAAGCCAAGCCAAGCCAAGCCAAGCCAAGCCAAGCCAAGCCAAGCCAAGCCAAGCCAAGCCAAGCCAAGCCAAGCCAAGCCAAGCCAAGCCAAGCCAAGCCAAGCCAAGCCAAGCCAAGCCAAGCCAAGCCAAGCCAAGCCAAGCCAAGCCAAGCCAAGCCAAGCCAAGCCAAGCCAAGCCAAGCCAAGCCAAGCCAAGCCAAGCCAAGCCAAGCCAAGCCAAGCCAAGCCAAGCCAAGCCAAGCCAAGCCAAGCCAAGCCAAGCCAAGCCAAGCCAAGCCAAGCCAAGCCAAGCCAAGCCAAGCCAAGCCAAGCCAAGCCAAGCCAAGCCAAGCCAAGCCAAGCCAAGCCAAGCCAAGCCAAGCCAAGCCAAGCCAAGCCAAGCCAAGCCAAGCCAAGCCAAGCCAAGCCAAGCCAAGCCAAGCCAAGCCAAGCCAAGCCAAGCCAAGCCAAGCCAAGCCAAGCCAAGCCAAGCCAAGCCAAGCCAAGCCAAGCCAAGCCAAGCCAAGCCAAGCCAAGCCAAGCCAAGCCAAGCCAAGCCATGCCAAGCCAAGCCAAGCCAAGCCAAGCCAAGCCAAGCCAAGCCAAGCCAAGCCAAGCCAAGCCAAGCCAAGGCAAGCCAAGCCAATCCAGGCCAATCCAGGCCAAGCCAAGCCAAGCCAAGCCAAGCCAAGCCAAGCCAAGCCAAGGCAAGCCAAGCCAAGGCAAGCCAAGCCAAGCCAAGCCAAGCCAAGCCAAGCCAAGCCAAGCCAAGCCAAGCCAAGCCAAGCCAAGCCAAGCCAAGCCAAGCCAAGCCAAGCCAAGCCAAGCCAAGCCAAGCCAAGCCAAGCCAAGCCAAGCCAAGCCAAGCCAAGCCAAGCCAAGCCAAGCCAAGCCAAGCCAAGCCAAGCCAAGCCAAGCCAAGCCAAGCCAAGCCAAGCCAAGCCAAGCCAAGACAAGCCAAGACAAGCCAAGACAAGACAAGACAAGACAAGACAAGCCAAGCCAAGCCAAGCCAAGCCAAGCCAAGCCAAGCGAAGCGAAGCGAAGCGAAGCGAAGCGAAGCGAAGCGAAGCGAAGCGAAGCGAAGCCAAGCCAAGCCAAGCCAAGCCAAGCCAAGCCAAGCCAAGCCAAGCCAAGCCAAGCCAAGCCAAGCCAAGCCAAGCCAAGCCAAGCCAAGCCAAGCCAAGCCAAGCCAAGCCAAGCCAAGCCAAGCCAAGCCAAGCCAAGCCAAGCCAAGCCAAGCCAAGCCAAGCCAAGCCAAGCCAAGCCAAGCCAAGCCAAGCCAAGCCAAGCCAAGCCAAGCCAAGCCAAGCCAAGCCAAGCCAAGCCAAGCCAAGCCAAGCCAAGCCAAGCCAAGCCAAGCCAAGCCAAGCCAAGCCAAGCCAAGCCAAGCCAAGCCAAGACAAGACAAGACAAGACAAGACAAGACAAGCCAAGCCAAGCCAAGCCAAGCCAAGCCAAGCCAAGCCAAGCCAAGCCAAGCCAAGCCAAGCCAAGCCAAGCCAAGCCAAGCCAAGCCAAGCCAAGCCAAGCCAAGCCAAGCCAAGCCAAGCCAAGCCAAGCCAAGCCAAGCCAAGCCAAGCCAAGCCAAGCCAAGCCAAGCCAAGCCAAGCCAAGCCAAGCCAAGCCAAGCCAAGCCAAGCCAAGCCAAGCCAAGCCAAGCCAAGCCAAGCCAAGCCAAGCCAAGCCAAGCCAAGCCAAGCCAAGCCAAGCCAAGCCAAGCCAAGCCAAGCCAAGCCAAGCCAAGCCAAGCCAAGCCAAGCCAAGCCAAGCCAAGCCAAGCCAAGCCAAGCCAAGCCAAGCCAAGCCAAGCCAAGCCAAGCCAAGCCAAGCCAAGCCAAGCCAAGCCAAGCCAAGCCAAGCCAAGCCTAGCCAAGCCAAGCCAAGCCAAGCCAAGCCAAGCCAAGCCAAGCCAAGTCAAGCCAAGCCCAGCCAAGCCAAGCCAAGAAAGGCCAAGCCAAGCCAAGCCAAGCCAAGCCAAGCCAAGCCAAGCCAAGCCAAGCCAAGCCAAGCCAAGCCAAGCCAAGCCAAGCCAAGCCAAGCCAAGCCAAGCCAAGCCAAGCCAAGCCAAGCCAAGCCAAGCCAAGCCAAGCCAAGCCAAGCCAAGCCAAGCCAAGCCAAGCCAAGCCAAGCCAAGCCAAGCCAAGCCAAGCCAAGCCAAGCCAAGCCAAGCCAAGCCAAGCCAAGCCAAGCCAAGCCAAGCCAAGCCAAGTCAAGCCAAGCCCAGCCAAGCCAAGCCAAGAAAGGCCAAGCCAAGCCAAGCCAAGCCAAGCCAAGCCAAGCCAAGCCAAGCCAAGCCAAGCCAAGCCAAGCCAAGCCAAGCCAAGCCAAGCCAAGCCAAGCCAAGCCAAGCCAAGCCAAGCCAAGCCAAGCCAAGCCAAGCCAAGCCAAGCCAAGCCAAGCCAAGCCAAGCCAAGCCAAGCCAAGCCAAGCCAAGCCAAGCCAAGCCAAGCCAAGCCAAGCCAAGCCAAGCCAAGCCAAGCCAAGCCAAGCCAAGCCAAGCCAAGCCAAGCCAAACCAAGCCAAGCCAAGCCAAGCCAAGCCAAGCCAAGCCAAGCCAAGCCAAGCCAAGCCAAGCCAAGCCAAGCCAAGCCAAGCCAAGCCAAGCCAAGCGAAGCGAAGCGAAGCGAAGCCAAGCCAAGCCAAGCCAAGCCAAGCCAAGCCAAGCCAAGCCAATCCAAGCCAAGCCAAGCCAAGCCAAGCCAAGCCAAGCCAAGCCAAGCCAAGCCAAGCCAAGCCAAGCCAAGCCAAGCCAAGCCAAGCCAAGCCAAGCCAAGCCAAGCCAAGCCAAGCCAAGCCAAGCCAAGCCAAGCCAAGCCAAGCCAAGCCAAGCCAAGCCAAGCCAAGCCAAGCCAAGCCAAGCCAAGCCAAGCCAAGCCAAGCCAAGTCAAGCCAAGCACAGCCAAGCCAAGCCAAGAAAGGCCAAGCCAAGCCAAGCCAAGCCAAGCCAAGCCAAGCCAAGCCAAGCCAAGCCAAGCCAAGCCAAGCCAAGCCAAGCCAAGCCAAGCCAAGCCAAGCCAAGCCAAGCCAAGCGAAGCCAAGCCAAGCCAAGCCAAGCCAAGCCAAGCCAAGCCAAGCCAAGCCAAGCCAAGCCAAGCCAAGCCAAGCCAAGCCAAGCCAAGCCAAGCCAAGCCAAGCCAAGCCAAGCCAAGCCAAGCCAAGCCAAGCCAAGATAAGCCAAGCCAAGCCAAGCCAAGCCAAGCCAAGCCAAGCCAAGCCAAGCCAAGCCAAGCCAAGCCAAGCCAAGCCAAGCCAAGCCAAGTCAAGCCAAGCCCAGCCAAGCCAAGCCAAGAAAGGCCAAGCCAAGCCAAGCCAAGCCAAGCCAAGCCAAGACAAGCCAAGCCAAGCCAATCCAGGCCAAGCCAAGCCAAGCCAAGCCAAGCCAAGCCAAGCCAAGCCAAGCCAAGCCAAGCCAAGCCAAGCCAAGCCAAGCCAAGCCAAGCCAAGCCAAGCCAAGCCAAGCCAAGCCAAGCCAAGCCAAGCCAAGCCAAGCCAAGCCAAGCCAAGCCAAGCCAAGCCAAGCCAAGCCAAGCCAAGCCAAGCCAAGCCAAGCCAAGCCAAGCCAAGCCAAGCCAAGCCAAGCCAAGCCAAGCCAAGCCAAGCCAAGCCAAGCCAAGCCAAGCCAAGCCAAGCCAAGCCAAGCCAAGCCAAGCCAAGCCAAGCCAAGCCAAGCCAAGCCAAGCCAAGCGAAGCGAAGCGAAGCGAAGCGAAGCGAAGCGAAGCGAAGCGAAGCGAAGCGAAGCGAAGCCAAGCCAAGCCAAGCCAAGCCAAGCCAAGCCAAGCCAAGCCAAGCCAAGCCAAGCCAAGCCAAGCCAAGCCAAGCCAAGCCAAGCCAAGCCAAGCCAAGCCAAGCCAAGCCAAGCCAAGCCAAGCCAAGCCAAGCCAAGCCAAGCCAAGCCAAGCCAAGCCAAGCCAAGCCAAGCCAAGCCAAGCCAAGCCAAGCCAAGCCAAGCCAAGCCAAGCCAAGCCAAGCCAAGCCAAGCCAAGCCAAGCCAAGCCAAGCCAAGCCAAGCCAAGCCAAGCCAAGCCAAGCCAAGCCAAGCCAAGCCAAGCCAAGCCAAGCCAAGCCAAGCCAAGCCAAGCCAAGCCAAGCCAAGCCAAGCCAAGCCAAGCCAAGCCAAGCCAAGCCAAGCCAAGCCAAGCCAAGCCAAGCCAAGCCAAGCCAAGCCAAGCCAAGCCAAGACAAGACAAGACAAGACAAGACAAGACAAGCAAGCCAAGCCAAGCCAAGCCAAGCCAAGCCAAGCCAAGCCAAGCCAAGCCAAGCCAAGCCAAGCCAAGCCAAGCCAAGCCAAGCCAAGCCAAGCCAAGCCAAGCCAAGCCAAGCCAAGCCAAGCCAAGCCAAGCCAAGCCAAGCCAAGCCAAGCCAAGCCAAGCCAAGCCAAGCCAAGCCAAGCCAAGCCAAGCCAAGCCAAGCCAAGCCAAGCCAAGACAAGCCAAGCCAAGCCAAGCCAAGCCAAGCCAAGCCAAGCCAAGCCAAGCCAAGCCAAGCCAAGCCAAGCCAAGCCAAGCCAAGCCAAGCCAAGCCAAGCCAAGCCAAGCCAAGCCAAGCCAAGCCAAGCCAAGCCAAGCCAAGCCAAGCCAAGCCAAGCCAAGCCAAGCCAAGCCAAGCCAAGCCAAGCCAAGCCAAGCCAAGCCAAGCCAAGCCAAGCCAAGCCAAGCCAAGCCAAGCCAAGCCAAGCCAAGCCAAGCCAAGCCAAGCCAAGCCAAGCCAAGCCAAGCCAAGCCAAGCCAAGCCAAGCCAAGCCAAGCCAAGCCAAGCCAAGCCAAGCCAAGCCAAGCCAAGCCAAGCCAAGCCAAGCCAAGCCAAGCCAAGCCAAGCCAAGCCAAGCCAAGCCAAGCCAAGCCAAGCCAAGCCAAGCCAAGCCAAGCCAAGCCAAGCCAAGCCAAGCCAAGCCAAGCCAAGCCAAGCCAAGCCAAGCCAAGCCAAGCCAAGCCAAGCCAAGCCAAGCCAAGCCAAGCCAAGCCAAGACAAGCCAAGACAAGCCAAGACAAGACAAGACAAGACAAGACAAGCCAAGCCAAGCCAAGCGAAGCGAAGCGAAGCGAAGCGAAGCGAAGCGAAGCGAAGCCAAGCCAAGCCAAGCCAAGCCAAGCCAAGCCAAGCCAAGCCAAGCCAAGCCAAGCCAAGCCAAGCCAAGCCAAGCCAAGCCAAGCCAAGCCAAGCCAAGCCAAGCCAAGCCAAGCAAGCCAAGCCAAGCCAAGCCAAGCCAAGCCAAGCCAAGCCAAGCCAAGCCAAGCCAAGCCAAGCCAAGCCAAGCCAAGCCAAGCCAAGCCAAGCCAAGCCAAGCGAAGCGAAGCGAAGCGAAGCCAAGCCAAGCCAAGCCAAGCCAAGCCAAGCCAAGCCAAGCCAAGCCAAGCCAAGCCAAGCCAAGCCAAGCCAAGCCAAGCCAAGCAAGCCAAGCCAAGCCAAGCCAAGCCAAGCCAAGCCAAGCCAAGCCAAGCCAAGCCAAGCCAAGCCAAGCCAAGCCAAGCCAAGCCAAGCCAAGCCAAGCCAAGCCAAGCCAAGCCAAGCCAAGCCAAGCCAAGCCAAGCCAAGCCAAGCCAAGCCAAGCCAAGCCAAGCCAAGCCAAGCCAAGCCAAGCCAAGCCAAGCCAAGCCAAGCCAAGCCAAGCCAAGCCAAGCCAAGCCAAGCCAAGCCAAGCCAAGCCAAGCCAAGCCAAGCCAAGCCAAGCCAAGCCAAGCCAAGCCAAGCCAAGCCAAGCCAAGCCAAGCCAAGCCAAGCCAAGCCAAGCCAAGCCAAGCCAAGCCAAGCCAAGCCAAGCCAAGCCAAGCCAAGCCAAGCCAAGCCAAGCCAAGCCAAGCCAAGCCAAGCCAAGCCAAGCCAAGCCAAGCCAAGCCAAGCCAAGCCAAGCCAAGCCAAGCCAAGCCAAGCCAAGCCAAGCCAAGCCAAGCCAAGCCAAGCCAAGCCAAGCCAAGCCAAGCCAAGCCAAGCCAAGCCAAGCCAAGCAAGCCAAGCCAAGCCAAGCCAAGCCAAGCCAAGCCAAGCCAAGCCAAGCCAAGCCAAGCCAAGCCAAGCCAAGCCAAGCCAAGCCAAGCCAAGCCAAGCCAAGCCAAGCCAAGCCAAGCCAAGCCAAGCCAAGCCAAGCCAAGCCAAGCCAAGCCAAGCCAAGCCAAGCCAAGCCAAGCCAAGCCAAGCCAAGCCAAGCCAAGCCAAGCCAAGCCAAGCCAAGCCAAGCCAAGCCAAGCCAAGCCAAGCCAAGCCAAGCCAAGCCAAGCCAAGCCAAGCCAAGCCAAGCCAAGCCAAGCCAAGCCAAGCCAAGCCAAGCCAAGCCAAGCCAAGCCAAGCCAAGCCAAGCCAAGCCAAGCCAAGCCAAGCCAAGCCAAGCCAAGCCAAGCCAAGCCAAGCCAAGCCAAGCCAAGCCAAGCCAAGCCAAGCCAAGCCAAGCCAAGCCAAGCCAAGCCAAGCCAAGCCAAGCCAAGCCAAGCCAAGCCAAGCCAAGCCAAGCCAAGCCAAGCCAAGCCAAGCCAAGCCAAGCCAAGCCAAGCCAAGCCAAGCCAAGCCAAGCCAAGCCAAGCCAAGCCAAGCCAAGCCAAGCCAAGCCAAGCCAAGCCAAGCCAAGCCAAGCCAAGCCAAGCCAAGCCAAGCCAAGCCAAGCCAAGCCAAGCCAAGCCAAGCCAAGCCAAGCCAAGCCAAGCCAAGCCAAGCCAAGCCAAGCCAAGCCAAGCCAAGCCAAGCCAAGCCAAGCCAAGCCAAGCCAAGCCAAGCCAAGCCAAGCCAAGCCAAGCCAAGCCAAGCCAAGCCAAGCCAAGCCAAGCCAAGCCAAGCCAAGCCAAGCCAAGCCAAGCCAAGCCAAGCCAAGCCAAGCCAAGCCAAGCCAAGCCAAGCCAAGCCAAGCCAAGACAAGCCAAGCCAAGCCAAGCCAAGCCAAGCCAAGCCAAGCCAAGCCAAGCCAAGCCAAGCCAAGCCAAGCCAAGCCAAGCCAAGGCAAGCCAAGCCATGCCAAGCCAATCCAAGCCAATCCAGGCCAAGCCAAGCCAAGCCAAGCCAAGCCAAGCCAAGCCAAGCCAAGCCAAGCCAAGCCAAGCCAAGCCAAGCCAAGCCAAGCCAAGCCAAGCCAAGCCAAGCCAAGCCAAGCCAAGCCAAGCCAAGCCAAGCCAAGCCAAGCCAAGCCAAGCCAAGCCAAGCCAAGCCAAGCCAAGCCAAGCCAAGCCAAGCCACGCCAGGCCAGGCCAGGCCAGGCCAGGCCAGGCCAGGCCAGGCCAGGCCAAGCCAAGCCAAGCCAAGCCAAGCCAAGCCAAGCCAAGCCAAGCCAAGCCAAGCCAAGCCAAGCCAAGCCAAGCCCAGCCGAGCCGAGCCGAGCCGAGCCGAGCCGAGCCGAGCCGAGCCGAACCGAGCCGAGCCGAGCCGAGCCGAGCCGAGCCGAGCCGAGCCGAGCCGAGCCGAGCCGAGCCGAGCCAAGCCAAGCCCAGCCAAGCCAAGCCAAGCCAAGCCAAGCCAAGCCAAGCCAAGCCAAGCCAAGCCAAGCCAAGCCAAGCCAAGCCAAGCCAAGCCAAGCCAAGCCAAGCCAAGCCAAGCCCAGCCAAGCCAAGCCAAGCCAAGCCAAGCCAAGCCAAGCCAAGCCAAGCCAAGCCAAGCCAAGCCCAGCCCAGCCAAGCCAAGCCAAGCCCAGCCAAGCCAAGCCAAGCCAAGCCAAGCCAAGCCAAGCCAAGCCAAGCCAAGCCAAGCCAAGCCAAGCCAAGCCAAGCCAAGCCAAGCCAAGCCAAGCCAAGCCAAGCCAAGCCAAGCCAAGCCAAGCCAAGCCAAGCCAAGCCAAGCCAAGCCAAGCCAAGCCAAGCCAAGCCAAGCCAAGCCAAGCCAAGCCAAGCCAAGCCAAGCCAAGCCAAGCCAAGCCAAGCCAAGCCAAGCCAAGCCAAGCCAAGCCAAGCCAAGCCAAGCCAAGCCAAGCCAAGCCAAGCCAAGCCAAGCCAAGCCAAGCCAAGCCAAGCCAAGCCAAGCCAAGCCAAGCCAAGCCAAGCCAAGCCAAGCCAAGCCAAGCCAAGCCAAGCCAAGCCAAGCCAAGCCAAGCCAAGCCAAGCCAAGCCAAGCCAAGCCAAGCCAAGCCAAGCCAAGCCAAGCCAAGCCAAGCCAAGCCAAGCCAAGCCAAGCCAAGCCAAGCCAAGCCAAGCCAAGCCAAGCCAAGCCAAGCCAAGCCAAGCCAAGCCAAGCCAAGCCAAGCCAAGCCAAGCCAAGCCAAGCCAAGCCAAGCCAAGCCAAGCCAAGCCAAGCCAAGCCAAGCCAAGCCAAGCCAAGCCAAGCCAAGCCAAGCCAAGCCAAGCCAAGCCAAGCCATGCCAAGCCAATCCAAGCCAATCCAGGCCAAGCCAAGCCAAGCCAAGCCAAGCCAAGCCAATCGAGGCGAAGCCAAGCCAAGCCAAGCCAAGCCAAGCCAAGCCAAGCCAAGAAAGGCCAAGCCAAGCCAAGCCAAGCCAAGCCAAGCCAAGCCAAGCCAAGCCAAGCCAAGCCAAGCCAAGCCAAGCCAAGCCAAGCCAAGCCAAGGCAAGCCAAGCCATGCCAAGCCAATCCAAGCCAATCCAGGCCAAGCCAAGCCAAGCCAAGCCAAGCCAAGCCAAGCCAAGCCAAGCCAAGCCAAGCCAAGCCAAGGCAAGCCAAGCCAAGCCAAGCCAAGCCAAGCCAAGCCAAGCCAAGCCAAGCCAAGCCAAGCCAAGCCAAGCCAAGCCAAGCCAAGCCAAGCCAAGCCAAGCCAAGCCAAGCCAAGCCAAGCCAAGCCAAGCCAAGCCAAGCCAAGCCAAGCCAAGCCAAGCCAAGCCAAGCCAAGCCAAGCCAAGCCAAGCCAAGCCAAGCCAAGCCAAGCCAAGCCAAGCCAAGCCAAGACAAGACAAGACAAGACAAGACAAGCCAAGCCAAGCCAAGCCAAGCCAAGCCAAGCCAAGCCAAGCCAAGCCAAGCCAAGCCAAGCCAAGCCAAGCCAAGCCAAGCCAAGCCAAGCCAAGCCAAGCCAAGCCAAGCCAAGACAAGACAAGACAAGACAAGACAAGCCAAGCCAAGCCAAGCCAAGCCAAGCCAAGCCAAGCCAAGCCAAGCCAAGCCAAGCCAAGCCAAGCCAAGCCAAGCCAAGCCAAGCCAAGCCAAGCCAAGCCAAGCCAAGCCAAGCCAAGCCAAGCCAAGCCAAGCCAAGCCAAGCCAAGCCAAGCCAAGCCAAGCCAAGCCAAGCCAAGCCAAGCCAAGCCAAGCCAAGCCAAGCCAAGCCAAGCCAAGCCAAGCCAAGCCAAGCCAAGCCAAGCCAAGCCAAGCCAAGCCAAGCCAAGCCAAGCCAAGCCAAGCCAAGCCAAGCCAAGCCAAGCCAAGCCAAGCCAAGCCAAGCCAAGCCAAGCCAAGCCAAGCCAAGCCACTCCAAGCCAAGCCAAGCCAAGCCAAGCCAAGCCAAGCCAAGCCAAGCCAAGCCAAGCCAAGCCAAGCCAAGCCAAGCCAAGCCAAGCCAAGCCAAGCCAAGCCAAGCCAAGCCAAGCCAAGCCAAGCCAAGCCAAGCCAAGCCAAGCCAAGCCAAGCCAAGCCAAGCCAAGCCAAGCCAAGCCAAGCCAAGCCAAGCCAAGCCAAGCCAAGCCAAGCCAAGCCAAGCCAAGCCAAGCCAAGCAAAGCCAAGCCAAGCCAAGCCAAGCCAAGCCAAGCCAAGCCAAGCCAAGATAAGCCAAGATAAGCCAAGCCAAGCCAAGCCAAGCCAAGCCAAGCCAAGCCAAGCCAAGCCAAGCCAAGCCAAGCCAAGCCAAGCCAAGCCAAGCCAAGCCAAGCCAAGCCAAGCCAAGCCAAGCCAAGCCAAGCCAAGCCAAGCCAAGCCAAGCCAAGCCAAGCCAAGCCAAGCCAAGCCAAGCCAAGCCAAGCCAAGCCAAGCCAAGCCAAGCCAAGCCAAGCCAAGCCAAGCCAAGCCAAGCCAAGCCAAGCCAAGCCAAGCCAAGCCAAGCCAAGCCAAGCCAAGCCAAGCCAAGCCAAGCCAAGCCAAGCCAAGCCAAGCCAAGCCAAGCCAAGCCAAGCCAAGCCAAGCCAAGCCAAGCCAAGCCAAGCCAAGCCAAGCCAAGCCAAGCCAAGCCAAGCCAAGCCAAGCCAAGCCAAGCCAAGCCAAGCCAAGCCAAGCCAAGCCAAGCCAAGCCAAGCCAAGCCAAGCCAAGCCAAGCCAAGCCAAGCCAAGCCAAGCCAAGCCAAGCCAAGCCAAGCCAAGCCAAGCCAAGCCAAGCCAAGCCAAGCCAAGCCAAGCCAAGCCAAGCCAAGCCAAGCCAAGCCAAGCCAAGCCAAGCCAAGCCAAGCCAAGCCAAGCCAAGCCAAACCAAACCAAGCCAAGCCAACCCAAGCCAAGCCAAGCCAAGCCAAGCCAAGCCAAGCCAAGCCAAGCCAAGCCAAGCCAAGCCAAGCCAAGCCAAGTCAAGCCAACCCAAGCCAAGCCAAGCCAAGCCAAGCCAAGCCAAGCCAAGCCAAGCCAAGCCAATCCAAGCCAACACAAGCCAAGCCAAGCCAAGCCAAGCCAAGCCAAGCCAAGCCAAGCCAAGCCAAGCCAAGCCAAGCCAAGCCAAGCCAAGCCAAGCCAAGCCAAGCCAAGCCAAGCCAAGCCAAGCCAAGCCAAGCCAAGCCAAGCCAAGCCAAGCCAAGCCAAGCCAAGCCAAGCCAAGCCAAGCCAAGCCAAGCCACGCCAGGCCAAGCCAAGCCAAGCCAAGCCAAGCCAAGCCAAGCCAAGCCAAGCCACGCCAGGCCAGGCCAGGCCAGGCCAGGCCAGGCCAGGCCAGGCCAGGCCAGGCCAGGCCAGGCCAGGCCAGGCCAGGCCAGGCCAGGCCAGGCCAGGCCAGGCCAGGCCAGGCCAGGCCAAGCCAAGCCAAGCCAAGCCAAGCCAAGCCAAGCCAAGCCAAGCCAAGCCAAGCCAAGCCAAGCCAAGCCAAGACAAGACAAGACAAGACAAGACAAGACAAGCCAAGCCAAGCCAAGCCAAGCCAAGCCAAGCCAAGCCAAGCCAAGCCAAGCCAAGCCAAGCCAAGCCAAGCCAAGCCAAGCCAAGCCAAGCCAAGCCAAGCCAAGCCAAGCCAAGCCAAGCCAAGCCAAGCCAAGCCAAGCCAAGCCAAGCCAAGCCAAGCCAAGCCAAGCCAAGCAAAGCCAAGCAAAGCCAAGCCAAGCCAAGCCAAGCCAAGCCAAGCAAAGCCAAGCAAAGCCAAGCCAAGTTAAGCCAAGCCAAGCCAAGCCAAGCCAAGCCAAGCCAAGCCAAGCCAAGCCAAGCAAGCCAAGCCAAGCCAAGCCAAGCCAAGCCAAGCCAAGCCAAGCCAAGCCAAGCCAAGCCAAGCCAAGCCAA
>CALNHX010009410.1:0-50215 GCA_940337035.1 Agriotes lineatus
CGATGGTGTTGACTAAGAATGCTACGCTTACAATGATCACCAAAGAGAACCAATGCGTGCAGGCTCCAGTATTCGTTATCATTCTCTATGGAGCTGAATCCGTTTTATGTGAATTGTGGTGTTGACGAACAGTACTATGAGTGCCAATATCAGCAAGAAGGATCAAACTACAGTATTTCCCATCGTGTTATGTGCAGCCTAAGCAGTTTTATTGCTTTATATCAAGACATCTCCACTAAAAGCATGACGGATGATCTTCCTACTAAGCAGTATTATTTTAACGGTGATGTTGAAGCAGGATGCTACGAATACAATGATCATCAAACAGGCTCAGTTCATCTAAACTTGAGTGTTACCTATCGTTTTCTATGAAGTCGAACCCATATTATTTTAACAGTGAGGCTTACGAAGACTGCTACGAGTACAATAAACATCAAAGAAAACCAGTGTGTCCAGATTCGAATATACTTTACTAATAGTACTACGAATACTATCACCATCAAGAATTACCAGTTCACCCAGACTTCAGTATTCACCATTTTCTATGTAGCAAGGACTCTTTTTATTTAAATTGTGGTGATGACAAATAATGCTACGAATACCATGATCATCAAGGAGAGCTAGCTTTCAGTTGAACCCGCTTTATTTATATTGTGGAGTTGATGAAGTACGAGTACCGTAACCATCAAGAATAGCCTGTGAGTCCGAATTTCAGTATTTCCTATCTCTTTCTATGCGATGGATGTTGATCATGAAGAATAAATGCTTACAAACTCCAGTATTCCGTATCGTTCTCTATAGAAACATATCAGTTTTATTTGAATTATGATGCTGGTGAAGAATACTCCGAGTTTAATGTGTGTCTAGGCTCGCTTATTCCCACTCGTTCTCCATGGGACAGAATTATTGTGTTGACGCAAAGTACTACGGTACCATGATCATCAAAAAGTATCAGTGCGTTCTGACTCCAGTATTCCATATCGTTCTCTATGGAGCTGAACTCGTTTTATTTGAATAGTGGTGTTGACGATGAATGCTGTGAGTTCCATGGTTATCCACACCAAATCCTACATGAAATAAAAAATCTCCAACGCCTATCGTCGATTGCTTACAAACTCATCTAAATATATTTTCATGAGGTAACGAGAAATGAATATTTTGTTGAAAAAGTTAAGGTATAATTCAATCTATCCAAAAATCTTAAAGATTAAGAAGAAGAGGATCATAGCAATATATAATGCATCAAAAAGTGTAAGAAGCATAGAAATGTGCAGAAATATAAGGAAACTGTATCCCCACCGGGGTGAACATAGATCACGACTCTCCTTCCAAGAGGAAAGACGACACCACATTTATTTTAATTGCAGTTACCAAACCACTATATAAATACGTTTATACATTAAAATTGTAGTTAATAAATCGTGACAAACAAAAGTAGATGAAATATTACTCCATGAATCTTTTTACCTCAATCTGTTAATAAAAGGTTATTGAGAACATAATTTGGAGTGTAGACACATCGATTCGGGGTTCGAAGCTAATGAATCTTTTTCTGGATTTAGATTAGTCTTCCTGCATACATTTACAGGCTGGCAACTTACAAAAAATTTCATAACACCCGTGCGGTCTAAGGGTTGTAGATTAGAAACACGACACCGACCGCGTGGTGGGCCCTTTCAGGTGACATGGTCACACACTCGTTCGTAAATACAGAACAGCCAAATTCCACAATCAGGCATGCAAACAAGAATAAACGACATTTATCCGTAAGTCTTCGGTTGATAGTACTTACAGGGGATCTTGTGGCCCGCTGTGGCGTTCCTACGTAGCGTCTAGTAGAGTCTCTCGTTCAGGAATAATTTTCAGTATACCGCCGATGATCACCAAGCATTTGTGGGAAACACGCAACCCTGACTATCCCGATGCGTTTTATGGAGTCAGTGATAAGTTGGATGCTTATGATATTGAGGATCAGAGATCATCTCGGCGGATGATCGCTAGTCCAAGCACATACTGCACTAAAGCGGACACAACTGGGCTACAACTCAACAGTAAAACAATCAGCAACGACCCAAACAACAAAGCTCTCCACAATCACCAACAACAAACTAGTGTTCAACTCGGCTGCAAAATAAAACTACATACAACCTCCATTGCGAATTTACGCAAGCAATAATATCTACTACAGACCTTATTATTTCACTCCTTTTTTATTAATCCACATAATTACTACGAGCAACACTGCAAAACCAGATCAGAGCTCCTGCGTTAGGATGCTACCTTCTGTGGTAGGTGTATCAGATTTAACATTCACACGTGCAGGCTAACTGCCCGACAGGCACCAAAATATTTTAAAGCTACCCCGCTCCCTTAAAATAACTTCGGACACCGTATAATTCTAGAAATATTTAGAATGTATTATATTTCATTGGTTGGGTTAGTCAAAAGTAAATATTCCAACAGGACTGTTGGAATAAAGTTGTGACTACCCGGGGAGTATTTTGAATGGGATCGAGGCGGCGTTGTTTTGGGTTAGCTATTTCTGTTTTCTAGAGTAAGAGTAATTATCTAACAAACTTCGCCTACGTATCTCGCCTGCAAGAAATCCAAATCTGAATTACAATAATTAGCAGCTGTATAAATTTCCTCAGTGCTATAAAGACGGCAAGAATGCCAAAACCGTAGCCACACTTGCTTTACCAGAGAAACGTTCAACTGCCCTCTCCAGGAATGCTACAGAACCGTATGAGGCGTGAATGCACTGGAAATCGCCTCTTAAATAACTTTTCCCATTGCCATCATAGTTGGGCCATAAAATAAACTTCTGTAATCGTTAGCAAAAAACAGGAGCGCGGCGTATTTTTAAAATAAAAACCGATGGTAACTCAACGCGTTCGTCCTGCTAACGGTAAAAGGCGATTTCTCAGGCAGGCAGCATAAATCTGGCACTGCACGCAGCAGATCGCATTCCTGCGATAGCAGAATAATTTTCAGCAACTGTACTGGCGGTAATAAATCATCAGCTTGGAGGACTGGACGATCAACGCATGGTTACAATATGTACAATCAGCAGTGCGTAGCTGTAAAGTTAATTTGATTCTAGTTTTTTAATTGATTGGCGGTACTACGTTAATAAAATGAAGAAGTACAAATTAGAAGTGGAAGCTACGACGTAAGGTGAATAATTTCATAAGGATTAAAATTTTCACACTTTTTGAAATTTCCAAGAATGCAGTTGAAAGTTTGTATTCTCGAGCGTCAATTGCTCCAGTTCGAGTTGCATCCAATCCAGATGTAGCAGCTTCCTTACAAGGAGATAAACACGTCTAACTAAATATAGAAGTCGATAAAAGCTGCAGATCTCGGACAAGCAGAGGCGTAGCTAAATAAAAACAACTGTAAGTTGTACCTAGACTGCTGTTTATTTATATATTTTCTTATTCAGTAAACTGTCTCGATACAGTTAATTGCGAAGTAGCTCATTATATGTTAGATGTGTTATTTGTGATTCTAATTATTTAAAACACACACGCAGTGTAAATACAGTTTAGCATAATTTTCATCGATTTGATGGTTTGTGTAGCTTAATTATGGCGGTTTTCAAAGCCATTCCGGAATTGTTCCTTGCGAACACATAGATTGTCATTACGGTAACGACCATGTCCGCTGTATAGAGCAGGTATAAAACTGTCCTAAGTACACTTGCCTGTGGTACCCTTGATTGGATTGGGTGAAGTGCGGTTTTAGTTTCCTGGTGTCTTACAAAAAAATCGTAAGGTAGGATTTCAATTCCAGGTAGTACTTCTGGGCAATTTAAGCCACCCCTAACATACGTTGTCGAATGCCGATCACAACTCGCGAAATGCAGCAGAATAATATCTTCTAGTTTGTAGATCATTCTGCAGTCATTGTCATTGTCTGAAGCAAAATTGCCGTTTAGTAATTAAATCTGTCTGTAGTGGCGTGATTTTTTTCGAGTGTCTTGGACCGTAGGCTGGTGTATCATGCTTGTCTGGTTTTGGGATAACAATGATCTGAGCAATTTTCCATTGCAATAGTATAATATAGTAGCACCCTTAAACGAGGGGTGACCACACTCCTAGCTAGCTCTAACTCTCGGCAGAAAATATTTTGTGAGTAAGGACTAGGCAGCGACTCTTAGTCTTAATACAATCTTTGTGAAGCAACCACATTTTGGGAGCCTGCCATTAAACAGAACAAAGATCAAATCTAGTTACCAATCAAATCACCATCTACCTTATACGGCCCTTACTTCAACCTAAATAAAAAACAAACGAGCCAGTTCAAGTAGGGTTGTAGCATGAATACACAAATAAAATATAAACTAAAGACAGTTAATACTATTTAATATTATCAACAGTGTTGCAATTAACATCATAATGAAGGCTGAAGGCTCAGTAAAGCCCAGAATTGTAAAGTAACAAATAAATGACTTAGATTCACTCAAATCATAACACAAACATGAATTATTAAAATTCGAAGCATATGGTATGCAACAGATTAAAAATTTCGAAGGCACGCTGAGCTGATAGAGAAGCACTCGAACCCAGGTTTGCAAACTTTTAAAATGGAAATTACAATAAGCCGGGTGTCTAAGGATGCTCGTAGAAATAAGTATTAAGTATTAAGTACATACAAAATTTCAGCCTTGCAAACAAGCTAGTATTTATCGCGTTCTGTTTAATAGTTGAAGGCCTTCGTAGAACTGTCTATTCGTAGGCAATATCTCTTTACTGATAGATAAAACAACCAAGCTGAAAATGAATGCATGTACTCACGAAACGTAGTTGGAAGCAGTATTATTGCGATCTTAGGGAGGGTCGCCCAGTCTCTGTATGGAATTGTTGAATAGGGTTCTGAAGCGGATACAGGCGGTTGATGTAGCTGAAGGAAATTCAAGCCGCCGCCAAACTGCTTTGCCTATGCCTTAAAATCCGTGTGCCACAATAAAATCCAGCAACAGGAGTACATCGCAGGAAATCGCAATCCATATGAGTGTTATGTCTGAGAGCCGAAGGGTCGGTAGTAGTAGGCATGGAAGCAGTAGGCATAGACGCAGGCCTAATTACCATAAAATTCAAACTAAAAACGAAAATTTCACCTCAGCTGAAAATCGGCATGAACGTGATTGAAAAGACGCCGCTGTACTTACTTCAATTGCTACAGAAACTTGAGGTTTCTATAGCCTGCTAGTTAAAACTACGCCAAATCCCCGGAGTTGGCCTCTAAATAAATAATGTTCTTTACCACTGTTCGCTATAGAAAGAAAAACCGCACCGAGAAATTCTTCGCAGGTGTATTCTCGAAGGTCAGTTGTTCTTTGGGCAAAATTTAATTCACGCAACGCCAAGCGCGGGGCGCGTAGGAAAACCATACTCGAAAACAAACTAGCTCGCGGAAGTATTTAATATTGTAACGTAAAATCAAATGGGGCGTTACAACGAACAGTGTGATTTAGTCGCTGTGATTACGTTCCTTGTTGTTTTCTATACTTCTTCTACTTCTTTCGCACTTACAACACTGAAGAGTTTTGCATTCTCTTTCGGGATTCGATTCTTGAAGGTAGAAAGATCAGTTCTCTAATTTTCTTTTTCTCTGCAGTTACCTGCCATCAACTTGTTTTCCTCCAGTCTTCTTTTGCTTATTATTTACGAGCAGTGTGATTAGGTCACTGATGAATTATTAAGAAAATCGGTTACGTTTCTTGTTGTTTCTTCAATTTCTTCTTCTTTTTTCGCACTTACAACCATTACAAGTTTAGGTATTCCCGCTCTCGTTTAGAGCCAGTAAAAAAAGATTACATCTATAATTTTTCTTCTCTTCGTCGTTTGCTGTTATTAACTCGTTTTCGTCAGTAATCTTTTACCTGTTCTTCACGAGCAGTGTAATTTGGTCCTTGATGGATTTTTAAGAAAATAGATTAAGTTCATTGTTTATTCCATTTCTTTTTCTCCGTTTCGCCCTTACCAACCGAAGAAATTATGGCGAGTTTAAATCCTATAACTGAGGAAAATTAATTCTTCCCAGCTACTCCCTCTCATTAACCCATCTTATTGAATCTTCTTGTGCTTGTTTTTTACGAGCAGTGTGATTTGGTTGCCGCTGTATTTTTAAAACAATCAGTTACATATCTTGTTGTTCCTTCCACTTCTTCCTAACCTGACAGGTTTTGGCATTCCCTTTCGGGTTTTCACCTATTAAACTAGAATTTTCATTCTTTCCGCCGGTTCTTATCATTAATTCGTCTTCTTCAGCCTTTTTTCTTTGTTTTTTAAGTGTATGATTTGGTCTACCATGGATTTAAAAAAAATCGTTTACGGTGTTTGTTGCTTCTTTCACTTCTTCTTCCTCTTTTTGCCCTTACAACTTGAAAGAGTTGTGGTGTTCGCTTACGGGTTTAAATCCTTTAAATGGGAAGGATCAATCCTCTAACTTTTTCCCCTCTTCTTCCGCCTTCTCTGCCTTGTTATTTACGAGCAATGTGATTTGGTTGCTGATATATTTGTAAAAAAGCTGCTACGACGGTTGTTATTTCTTATACTTTTTCTTCTTTTTGTCCTTACAACCCTGGCGTTCTCTTCCAGGTTTAGAAACTCTATTAAAGAAGGATGACCACTCCTCTATTTTTGCAGTTTTTAATCATGAACTTGTCTTCTGCAGTTTTTATTCTTTGTTATTTGATTTCTAATACATTTTTAAGAAAATAGTCACTTTCTTTGTTACTTCGATTTCTCTTTGCGGGTTTAGCTTCTTTAAATGAGAAAAATTGCGCTTCGAATTTTTTTTCTCTCCACAGTTTGCTGCAATCGACTCGTCTTCAATCCTCTTTTCCTTGGTATTTATGAGCAGTATGATTTAGTCGCTGACACATTTTTAAGAAAATTTTGTAATGTTCGTTGTTATGTGTTTCACTTTCTCTTTTTCTTTTCTTAGTTACAGCCCTAAGAGGTTATGGCTTTGAAATCCGTTAAATAAAACGAACAAGTTTTCTAATTGTTGTTATCTCTACAGTTTCCTGTCAGTAGCTCTTCTGCTTCAGTCTTCTGTTCCCTGATTTGGTCGCTGGTAGATTAAAAAAAGCCAGCAATGTTCTTACTTGTTTCTGGAAATTCTTCCCCTTTTTTTTCGCCTTTACAATTCTGAGGAACTACGAAATTCGATCCTTTACATGGAGGAGGATCGGTGCTCTAAGTTTATTCATTATTTACTTCCACATATAATGTATGGCTTTTTTGCAATATCGCTCCACAGTTTTCTGTCATCAACTGATCGTCTTTAATCTTTTCTTTCTAGTTTTTGACGAGTAGTTATGTCGCTGGTAGATTTGTATGGGATTTGGTTACGCTTCTTGTTGTGGCTATTATTTCGTTTTCTTCTTACCTCTTTGCTTTTACAATTCCAAAGGGTTATGGTTTTTGTTGCAGGGTTAGATCCTTTAAATAAATGAAACCAGTCTTCTAATCTACCTCACCATTTATATCTTCTTATGGATTTAGATTGTTTTTGATTTTTTTTCTACATTTTACTATCATGAACTTGTTTTCTTCTATCCTTTAATCCTAGTGCTTGAAGACGATCCTGTAATGTTTCGTACGATTTCTCCTTCGCAGTAACGTTGTATTCGACAGCGTCATTCCTCTATTGTTAATGCAGTTTTCACTGTCACATGTGTTATGTTTCGGTATGGTAACTAGTTTTTCAGCTTTACCTCTTATTTTCGTAATTTACTAATAAGTTTATTAATATTGTGGACGCAGTTCATCCCCTCCCTCCATCTCTTATTAATCCTATCGTGGTCTGCAGCACCCCTTTTGCTTCGCTTCTTGTAAACCTAGTGATTCTATCTCATCTGCATTATTTCTTTCTTCTCCACTGTTTTTATATGCAATGCTTTCTCTCTTTTCGCGTTTTTTTATCCACCTTTATAGTTTTTAAATGTGATTCTGCAATCTACCTCTTTTAATACTATGTAATACCGCAAGGTAGTTCGGGGCTGGCAAATGACGGATAACTCAAATTTACAAACATAATTATAACAAAAGCACTTTTGCATTTAGGCAAAGGTTCGGCAAAGCGCGAACATGAAAGCGTGGTTGAGGGATAGTGTAGTTGCAAGGTTTCGATCCCTGAAAGCTATATTGCTACGACTTCGTACTCGTGGGACCTTAAGCTGATATTCGGCCTGATTAAAATATCCCTGCGATTGTCCCTTTTGGAGATTTCGAGATTTATACTAAATTGCTGTAGGTACGCAAAACAGACGGTCATAAAATCAGTCAAGAAGAAAATTATGCAACATTGAAAGTGAGAAGGCAGCGCTGAGGTCGGCAGATATGACTAATTAATGCTATCTGTAAATCTTGACCGCCAGTTGCTGCGAACGAGGACGAAATTTCAAATGCGGCGATTTGCATCTGTTGGGCCGAGGAAAATTCTGATTGAATTGCGAAACGACATCAATAAAGTTCGAGCTTCGGCCGTCATAAAGTACCACTATTTTGCCTAAAATGTAAAACCTGCCCCAGTAACATTTAGGAATTCCGCCTTATGTGGAAATTAATTGAGTAATTTGTTGTGAATGCGATAGTCGCATGCACCAGTAAATTAATGAGCGGACCTGATTCCTACCGTTGGCATGTAAAATGTCAGAAACTCATCGCAGCTTCTAATCTGCAGGCGCTAGGACGGCAGTAATTGGTGGCTGCTGAAGGTTTTCCGCGCTTAATTGACTGCCGAAGGCCGTACTGAAGCCTGCGGGGCTTCGCAACTTCCCCAGGAAGAAAACAGTAGTTCCAATTAACAATAATGGGTGTGTATGTGGAAATGTTAGGGGAAAGATTCCTCTACAAGAATTTATCATTTTCCTTAATATGTACGTACAACCCAGAGGCTTACGAAAACATAACAATATAATTCTATTAATGCTATTAGTTTCTAACATATTGGCCAAAATCCAAAGCTACAAATGTCCTATCTTTGGATTTCTGGTAGAATATCACCTTCAGATAATCGTATTATACAAGATGGTTTACCTGTTCAAATGCCTATAACCCTATAAGTATAATAACAATGAAGCCTTTGTCCAGGTTGATGACAACGTATCGTCAGAGTGTCAATAAGAGATAGAAAAATATCTAACCCTAGATACCCACCCCACACTACACACTTAACTGGCTCACAGGAAGCAGTCAAAGCATTCTTTCAGGGTATTGAGGAATTCATTGCAGAGGTGGGTCCATAACTTAACTGCTCGAAATGTCAACTAATAGTAGTAGATAGACAGTATGTTTTACCTTGACAGTTTCTACTTTGGTGCTGATAACGAAAATACGACTGATTAAATCTTTAGTGTTTCCTATTGCTACATATGGTTGCAACAACTTGGTCAACCAACACTGCTTGCCGTAGGAGAATTGAAGCATTTTAAGTGATATTCTATGGGAAAATATTGAGAATGGCACGGACTGCTTACAGAGTAAATGCCTCAGCTCCTAATGTCCTGAATACTCTAGAGTCAAATTAACTCTAACCAACTATCTTCTGCCATGCCATCAGAAGCATCTGTATAGAAAAACTATGTATCCAGGGACAAACAGAAGCAAAACCAAAATGAAGAAGATATCATTTACCATTTATATAATTATATGTATAAAATGGCACTATTGTATATTGTCTTGTGTATGCCATGCACTTGACCTGTGATACATCATGTATCTGGGCGTTCAGTTGCTCACTGAGAAGGAAGTAGGTTGTAGACTGAAATAAAAATAGTTTTACCTTGAAAGATTCGGCGATAAATGATATTTTAGGGCGCCACCATGGTGACCGCATAAAGGGTTTCAAAACACCCCATAAAAAAATTTTACTTACTGATTGTGATAAGCGAAGGAATTATTCTACGAATATAAATCCGCGGCCGTCGGAGTTCTGATTCAGTTTACTTTAGACGCGAAGCGCGCGTGATATAAACGAACCCTAGTGTAAATAAATAACAGATAAATAACCATATAAATCGTTAGTGTTTAAGTCGTAAATAGCCAAATAATTAATTGATGTTTAATCCAGCGCATATAAATAAATAAATGTATCGTTTTTAGAAATAGTGCCCATAGTTCGTAGTTTAAGTAATTCGTGTATTTGTAAATAATCATAATGAATTGTTGTAAATAAATGTTGAATCCAAGAAGCGTCGTATAATTTTTAAATAGCCCGAACGTAAAAACGTAACAGTATAAATAAGTAATATGTAAAGTAGTGGATAAGAAAAGCTAGAGATAGAGTAGCATGGAAAAAATTAAGAGACGCCTATATCCAACATTGGATGAATAACGGCTGAAGAGAAAGAGAGAGAAGAAAGATTTAAAATTGACGGTAAAGCCCACATGCAATATTAGATAATAAGCAATCTCCGAGCGAGGTACAAGTTTATGGACACCGCCAAAGGTTGAACGATGAAAGCGGGCTCGCAAATAGGGTTGTGGCTCGGGACCAAAATGAATAGCTCCAAGGATGTTAATGGGCGAAATTTGCCTGGTTCTATATGCAATATATTAGAAGCTTTCCTAGAGTTAAAACATGAACAGCGGCAGGCCTAACATTTTCTACGTGCAATTAGTAGGAATCCACACGTAATCAACTGACAGATTTTTTATGGCGGCATCAGCATCGAAGATTACTTTACAGGCTGGTTGCAAAACGGTAGATAGGGAAACGATACAGCGTGTTCTTTTGAATGTATCCTACTGCATGTCGATGTGATATTCCATAAAACTTAAGCGAGACAGAATTTGACATTTGGGATGAGTGGATTTGCTAAATCAGCAGGACAAGGGATTTCCCAAACGGCTATATTCGAGGAAAAGGTAATGTACACCAGACGTAACCTCGCTGCTTGATATATTTAGTTTCGATGGTTATTACTTATTAGGGTTTGTGAGTCGACATTGTTTCTTAGGTTAGTTTAAAAATTGCAGAAACCATCTTCCCTTTATATACGCCGAGAAAGAGCTGATGGTTAGCCGTGCCCTTGTGCAAAGATTTAAGTCATGTTTTGTGAATTTGAGTATTATCGTTCTGTGTAATGTAACAGACATTTTGGGAATATTAAAGGTACATTTTTGGTATTCTTTTCGACGTCATCATATTTAACAATCCCCAAAACACAGCCTACAGGTATGAAATTTCGTTTTTTATTTCGCCATATAATATAACTGAACCACTCTATAGAGCCACGTTATGAATCGACACCACCCTGAAAGAAATATCTTTCCGCAGCTAGAATATTGACACTTTGATCTACACTGATTATTCTCCATATCTTAAGTCGAGACTCCTGATAAATCGATCGGCGAGCTCATACCAAGAACCAATCTTGGCTCAAACGGGTAGACTAGTATGATTTTGCTTTCAACGCCGTTAACTAAACTGCTGCATTTTAAGTTGAAGTTGTTATATTGGTTAAGCAATGCACGTTGTGAGTTATCATAGTTCTGAATATATCAAGTTAGTTGAGCAATGCATGTTGTGTGACATTTACGAGTTCAACGATTTATGGAAGGAAGTTTTGAGCTCCTTCGCTTGGTGTTGGCAAACACATATACAGGGTTCTTCTTATCGGGCTACGTGGCGTCACAGGCCAGGCAGAATGCTTCGATTTATTGTCCGTTGCGATTTAAAACTTATGCTGGGATCCGCGATAAATATGTTTGATGTATTATTCTAATATAGTCGTTCTGAAATTTAATTCTTTCTGATTAAAAGCCACACTCTATCACGGCAGACACAACAGATGGCCATTAAGAAATTGCTCGAATATTTTCTCGTATTTTCATAGTACAATTTGTTTTGACTCTCGCAAGCTAGCTTCAATCTAAATCACCCTCTTCCCGCTGAGCTAGCTGAATCTGTTTTTTTTTCGTAAAATATATGCGACTCTCAGAGCAATCTCCATAAAATTACGTGCTTGTGTTTCTTGCTCCCATTCATTAAATGTTTTACGAGTTAGTCATCCTTCGCTTCTCCTTTCGCTCAGTGGATTCTCGTTAATGTCCAAAGCATCTGAGTTGATTTTCTTGATATATTTCTATAAGGTTTTTTATTCTTCTTCTAAGCTCTTTCCTAGCGATTCCTTCGATTTTTCCTATAGAAGTACTATTGCTGTCCTTCAATCTTTCGTGAACAGTGACTTTTTTAGCATCTTCATGTCTGTCTAACAGTTCTATAAAGTACTGATGCCATATTTAATTATTTTTTCCTCCGCTGTTAAAATCGTTACGTTCGTGTCTCTTATTTCTTTTTTTCTATCTCATTTTTCGCTTATCAGCATCTCCCTTACTATAATTTTCTATTTTTCTTCCAAACCATTCCCTGCTTCTCCTTCTTAACATTATATCCCATTTACTACTTTTGGATTTCTGAAACGAACAAATTAATATAATTTATAGAGTTCTTCCTATAGCATGCATTAGAGATGGGCGCGTGAGTGAGTATTTACTCTAGTTGCGCACGTTTCACGCTTGCTTTAAGCACTTACGTTCGCATCCACTCACGACGTGATCCGCAGCTTTTATTTGAATATTCAAATTCAGATAGAACAGAATGTTCAAATTTAAAACCAATAACGGACCCGTAACACAACTAAAAACTCAAAAATAAAATATGTTTTGCACGTGAAATAATTTACGTTATATATTGCAATCAGAGTAGTAGACACAAAAATAAATATATAAAAATGACTATAATAGCTTACAACTACTGATTTCTTGCAAAAACATATCTTGCAATCGTCTTCAAAGACATTACTGTTAATACCATATGCTGTGATTGGAATTGACATTTCCTTTACTGATACCAGTACAAGAAGGTATCTGTTGCTAGGCAATGCCCTTATTCTTAGATTTAAAAGTACTTTTACGTTCGTGGAGCTAAAAGTAAGTGCTACTTGGTCGCCTACAGACACGCAATTGACTATAAACACAAAATTCACAACACAACACAAGTGCAAATCTCCATTGCTGCGGGCTGCCACACAGAAGTACAATGACATCCCGCTCTAACTCTAAATATTCCACATTGGTGGGCAGTGGGGGAGTGGGGGATTCTGCAGTCCTTTGTTCGTTACTAAATATTTAACGTGAAACACGAATCACGCCTTGCACCCGACTGTTTTCACGTCACCCCCCCCCCCCCCGTCCCTAGCATACACACACGAGGTGTGTGCATAAAGTAAGTGAAGCTAACAACTGTTGCCACTGCAGCGCCGTATTCATGATTGTGCGTTTGCTTGCTCAGCTTCTTCATCCATTGGATTAAAAATTATAAAAAAAAAACTAATGTAATTCCTATAGGATTCTATATTCTATAACAACTGAAATTTGTTAGTCGCCACTATAGCGTTGGGTGTCTAAGAAAATTCACACTGGCAAGAAACCTCCCAGCTGATGAAACAAGCTGCAGAAACATGGTTTTTCTTTCCTCTCTTAACGAATGTTAACAGATGCCGATTTCATATCAGCTACAACATACTTATACTAATAACACAAGCAAACCGAGCATTCCGGAAACGCCTCTAATATTTACTAAGCGAAGTCTACAATAATTCCTGGTTTCCTCAGACAATCATCAAGCATTGTAATCCTTAGGTTCCCATTAGAATTTCAATTGCCCTCAGTAATACCCAGAAATATTGGCGTAACGAGTACACAATAATTTATGAGCCACGCTGTTGTGCGAGCATAAGAGCGCATTATAATCCCGATCTGTAATGCAAAATGCACAATGGGCGGAATATTGATTTGCTTCAGCCGGGAAAGCTGCACAAAGCTCGACGTCGGCTACACAGCTTATTCTTCGCGCTTGAAGCATATCGCGTCTATCCATACATTCTCGCACGTGTTAGCCTTGTACTTAAGCTGGCAAGATTTGCTCCAGCATTTGCGAAGCTGAATATGGAAGTGGATAAATCTCTGCTGCTCCATAATCTCCTTAAATACTTACAGAGAGTTAAAGATTGAAAATAAAATATTCTACACGTGTTGACAACATGAACCGTTCGCGGGACACTTTACAATCGAGCTATAAAGGCCTCAACTTCACCGACCTAGCTTCCTAGTATATATTTTGTACATCGATGGCTCTACTTTGATATATAAATATCTGCGTTGTTTTAGATGCCAATTAAATTTCCTGCTATCATGAAACACGCATGGCAGTTAGGATGCGACTTCCTACCTTTCTACTTGCATTTATGCCATAACCATTAGTCTGAGGTGCTGCATTTAGTCACTTCTACATTCATCAACTTAGACATCTTAACCAAGAAAAGCCAATAGTACCTTACTTGTTGTATATATTTTGTTATCGAACACGCAAACAATACTTTGAGCTACCTAAATAATTGATAAACGCATTCAGGTGCCTCCTTGTCGCTTGGTAAGTTTCGAAGTACTTAGGCTTTTTCTTGATTTATTCGTATAGCTTGGAGTATTTAGATTTGTCTGCTCAAAATCAAGGTACAAGCAATCAAGAAAAACTAAAAACACTCTACTTGCCGTTCATCGTTTAGCTATTTAAGCAATTGATAGTCACAGTAAAGTTCCACCTTATCGCCTGATAACTATTGAAGCATTTAGTTACATTTTTCTTTTAGCTATTCGTATAGCTCAGATTACTTACACTTCTTTGCTCAAACTAGGATACAGATACTCCTTGAAGCTATGCAACGCAACAAAACATGGGACACACATATGTACAGCAGCGCAAGCAGCGCTGCAAAGTTAAAAAAAAACATGCAATAACGTTAAACCAAGGTAGCGGGTAATTAAGTGAAAACCCCGTAGTCACTGGAAGTGTCACTTTAATATGTAGATAAAGATAGGTACCTTTGAACTGAAGAAAGTTGACTGACCTCAAAAGGTGATTTGATAAAGGGTTGATGTCACCCAAATTCAGCTTTGGACTGTCGTTGTATGTTCACTGTTCAGCTGCTCACAATTTTCGTATAGCTCCAAAAATCACATCTTCGTCAAGCCCCAGGTTTCTAGATCAGCCTAATGTTTGAAATTCGCCGAGACGAAGGAATAACACACGTGCGTTATTTTAATTAACGGGAAAATTAGCGAGGTATAAGTCGAAGCTTTTGTCCGTAAGCAACTTTCGAACAGCCTCGACAATCGACACAAGACAAACGGCTTTTTCCCAGCAGCGGCTTACAAAATGTTTCGATGACCCGGGGCGAAGTTTTTCTCTCATAACTCGATACGTCCGGCACTGTAATCGGCAAGCAAATCACACAAAGTTGGCTTTATGGTCACGGACGCGTTACAATTAACGTCTTGACTCTTTGTCTGCCGGACCGCTAATTACTGTATTCGCGCTAAAACTTCTGCCTTTCTTCGACATCGCGTTTTAATCTACATATTGAAATTGGCATTTTTCAAACGGGTTATAAAGTATGTAATGTCTAGACAATTCGGCGGCTATTGGAGTACGGTAGCTCAAATTAATTAAATAGAACATGAGGTAGCTGTCGTTTAAGATTAGTAGGCAATGGTACAGGAATGTGCACACTAGTTTTGAATTGGAAATTTTAAATGCGATAATGAAAGAACACTAACCTGCGTCTGCAAATTATTTAAAGGTGCACAGAGACGTACTAGCTCAAAATGCTTGGAGGTAAAAACGCTTAGACTTAAAAATTATTCTAACACATTGCATTTATGAGCCCTCTTCGCACCTTCCCGCTTGCATTTACGGCGTATCCATTATCTAAGTTGCTTTATTTCATCACTTTTACGTTTACCAGCAGCCAGGTTGAGACATTTTTACCACGAAATGCCCAGAGCACAGTATGTGCTGTTTATCTTTTGTTTTCGAGTATGCGGACAAGGCTTCCAACTACCTAAACAATTGATAATCGCATTAGTTCCATACTGTAGATATATCGTGAAGCATTTAGTTAGGCCTTTCCTTGAGCTATTCGTATAGCTCAAACTATTTAGACTTGTCGGCCCAATCTAGGGTACAGGCAAGCAACTTTTTGACGCTTTGCACCACCAATTTCATTTAAGAGTTTCCTTTTAGATATTTCTACTTGGGTTTATAGCTTAATGTCCTTACTTTCTGTTTGTATTTGGTTTTCGAGTTTGCAGACAACGCTTCAAGCTATTAATTGCTAATGGCATTAAAGTTTCTTCTTATCGTTTGACAAATTGTAAGAAGTTAGTTAAACTTCTCCCTGAGCTATTCGTATAGCTCGGAGTATTTAGTCTTGTCTGTTCAAATGAAGGTACAGACAAGCAGCTTCTTAAAGCTATGCAACACCCACTGCATTTAACAGGCACCTCAAACTGCCTATTTGCATTTATGGCTTAACCACTAGCCGGAGATGCTCTATTTCATTACTTCCACGTACAGCAGGTGTTGCATAGCTAAAAATATATCTGAGCACCTTACTACACCCACCTAAGCTCACTGTTTATCTTCTACTTGTTTTTTTCTAACCTAACTTAAACCACCCACGACTACCGTTCTGATGAATTACGTCGGGACACGCGATGTTGCCCAGTAATTATTTCATTATTGAGCCATTATGTCGCGTGAAGCAAACTGCTGGTCTAGTAAACAACCTGCAAAAAGTTAATATAAAGCTTCGTGCATGCCGACAGCTAACCACTCGTGGCGGCTTGAAGCATGATTAGCAAGCTTTTCGCTTCAGGTAGAAGTCGTTCAATCTGCAATTATCCCCGATTATGCCGCTGATTTTTAGCTGAGAGTAACGGGAAACCATGCTTATGCGCCAAATGACAGTACTGATAGCGTTCGTACAAGAACTGACCTTCGTGAACTCGCATATGTAAAACCCGTACAGTTATCCTCGCAAACGTGATATGAATTTTTTAGCGCTCGGCGGAGACGATGTCTGAATGATGCATGCACGCAAATTCAAATTATTCCCTCGGTAGTTGATTTGCGACGACAAAGTTAACGCGTGTGGGAGTTTTTATATGCAGAAAAGCAGGCCAAAGTGAAATTTTAACATTACGTTAGCGTCACTATTTTTTACTTCCATATTTTCACATAAGAATCCTACTGAGCGTGAATTTATAGTAAGTAGTTAGAAACCCAGGGAGAAGTCTAGTTTGGAAAGTTCAACCACTTTTTGATCAATGCGTTGCCTGGGTGAACAGATGTTCGTATCTAGCGCAATTACGATTACAGGGAATCTAAGTGGTAGCGTTGCAGAATGCAACATGTGTCTCTTTGTTTGATGTAATTTCTGCACTTTAGGCATTCTAAAATGGAGCAAATTGTATGTTTTTGTATTTCTAGTGACTAGGTATTCCTATGGTATTATACCCGGAGGCTATTCTGTTCCACTGATCATTTTTGCTTAAACAATTAAATAAAAATAACAAGATTGGCTATGGTTCAATTGTTGAGATATTGATCCTTAGGAAAATAACAATTGCCTAATAAAATGATACTCATATGCTAATCTAAAAATTAAATGGGTTTAGTTGTAAAGGTTTTTATTTGAAAGACTAGTAACTAAAAATAAATGTTGATAATTCTTTTGTATTAATGCAAAACGGTGTCACATTTAATAAGGGTAGTTATGCTAACGTGATGTAAGTAAGCTTAGGTTTACTTTGAAATGACCTTAAAATTAACGCGAAATAATGTCAATGCATGGTAGAATTAGTATTGAATCACAATTTTCTTAAAAGGATAATATTAGTCACAACGCATGATGTTGGTTAACAGGGCTATTAGTACAACTTGAGACATATTTGCACAGGAATCACATAAATGATGTGTAATTGTAAATAATAAATAAGACAAGAGGGGAATGAGAGTTTTAAAATAAAATAAAAATATTTCCAACAAGTAAATGTTCGATGTTGGGGCTCGTTTTGTTATATGTTTAACTTAATATAACCCAGTAAGCAAGTTAGCCGATATAAAGTAGTACATAAACCACAAGTAATAAATACTGTTCAGGATTGAGTAGAATAGGGGGAAAGGGGTATGGTGTCGCTGTTAGAAGATGTAAACTGAGTACGACGTTTACTGGTTCCTAGATTGGTATAAGTAACTTTATGACGAAGAAAGGAGCCGCGCAGTTGAAAGTGGTTTTGTTGTAGCCATCCAAGGTCAGAAGGTAATCCTAACTTTGGAGTTCGTTGCGGTTCTTGGTTTCCAGACTGCCTAGCCCTTGGGAAGGAGGATATCTGAGGAGGTGTAGTAAAGTTCGCGAATTGATTGCTTTGCAGGCATAGTATTCGACGGAAGACGCTTGTCTGGAGGCGTTGATGTTGTGAACGAATGCACAGGTACTTGAAATGAGCATTATTTTAGCACATGCAGATTAGTAAATACAAATGGATAAGACTTACCTAAGTAAATAGATTGAAACTGGTTGTTTTACTCAGTATTAGTTGCAAGTGAGATTATTTTAAAGCATAAATACAATTTTACTTAAAACATTACGTTAATATCATTTAACCAAGTTTGTGTTGGATATAATAGCAATTTAATGAAATTATTATTTTACCTAATTCTTAAAACGCCCTCATTTCAGTTTATCATGTTCTATCTAACTAAGTAGTTGAAATAAAGATCTAACGATTAAACTATTCAGTTAAATTTGTACCCAATTTTTGAGTTTCTACAAAAATATAATTGCAATATAAAAATAATACGTCTATTCAATTCAATATATTTCCGTAGATGCAATTTTTCATAGAATAAGATGGTCACATGATAACCAAAGAAGAGGTCCGAATGTTCTTACCTGTTTGACATGCGTTCTGTAATTCGTTAGTAGTATTTGTTAATGAGGATATCATATATTTCAGTCGCGCATTTCCAAGTAAGTGCCGGTAAGAGAATTGAACACATATATTGATAAAAATCGAGGGCTCCTAAAAGCCAATCAGTCAAATTATTTAAATATTTGACAATAAATATCATTAGATATCAATAGGTACTTCAATGTTCAATTGTAGGAAAAATGTGTACTAAACGAGAAGAGACAGTGCACTGTTGGCATGGAACGGGTTTTGCTATTCGCTCTTTGAGAGGCCCTTTCTTACAGCACCTTCACTGCTTTCAATGTGGTATGACTAATATCACATTATGTTACGAGCATGAGCGCGTCATATGTGCGACGACTTTGACCAAAGAGATTTTTAAAGACCACGGTAAATAATAATTACGAAGCCTAGAGGAAATCGGTTTTGTTAGATGTACTTCATCTTTTACTTTATGTGGCCAATTCGTGTGCTGTCCTCGCTTGTCTGGTTGTGGAACAGATTGTCCACTTTTAAACTTATTTTGCAGTAACGCGATTTACTTCTTTCCCATTTTAAAAATCCGACAGAAGGCTGATTTCCAAACGTGTATTTGACTGCTGTTTATTAGTACATAGTATTTAAAAAAATATCTGTCTTTTGTGGCATTTTATTTCTTGCGTTTATTAGGGCTTTAATAATGCATCTAAATAGAAAATAAACTTTACTCTTGATATATATTGCATAAAATTCTATGAACCGCCTTTCTCTTCTCTCAATAGAAATTATACCGCTGCATTTCAATGTACATTGATACAACTCACCAATGTTCACTGTCTGTGCTGGCATTTTGATTACTTTTTGGAAGATGTATTCTTCCTTTCTTACTTTGCTTATAGCAGCATTTGTTCTTTTCCACTTCCCTGGGTTTCGTGGTCGGCTCCTAGATTTTTAATTTCCGGTATAGGTTCTTCTTCAATTTCTGCATGAATAGCTCCTGTTTGGTGATCAGGTTTAGTGATGCGATTTATTATTTCAAAATTTTGTATTACCATTTTCAATAGCGATGATGACTTGTAACTTTTTTCTAAAGACGCTTGCATCAGAATCAGAATAACTTTCTTGTGTCTCATCAACGTTAGGTTTATAATCGTCACCGGAATTAGATGAAAAATCGTGGTCGCTATCCAAAAAATAAATGTTAAATATGTATTTCGCTTTAGTACTTTTTTTCCCTAATAATTTTATACAGCTTATATAAGAATTGCACTAGGTGAGGGGCATAACAAGCAGAAAACGAAGCGGGACAACTCGGCGCCGCAATCTCGGCGCCAGCCAACCCGGCGCTAGGCCATCTCGACGACGACTTCAAATTCACAAACTACAGTGTGCACTACGTAAGAAAATTATTATAAACAAATAATCAATAAAGTGATCGCCAACCAGCTGACATCAAATGAAAAAAAATAATTAGAATTTCTTGGAAAATCAAACACTGACGATCAGAGGTGGTTGCAAAGTGATAACAAAGGGGCCAAACAAAAGTTGTCACGTGACTTCCCTCATGAGTAAAATTTAAATTGTTTTTTAAATAATTACGAAACATGCATTTACTAGTCAAGATAGAGATAAATTTTACGAAAACAAGTTTTCTGGCTTTGGGATTGTTCAGTCAGCTAAAACTAACACACAATAAAAAATCTCATTGAAATATTGCTTAATTTCCGAAAAATATCACTTTTTGCAATTACACAATTTCGAAAAACGCCATTTTCTAACTAAGTAAAGTGCCTTTTACGTGACAAATATTTCTTTAATGTTTATTTCCCAAATCAAAGAATTTTATTTTTAACAAAGCTTTTTTATTATGAAATAAAAAACTGTCACAAATATTTGTTTTTCCATAGCAGTCTTTGTTAAAAGTCAAATTCTTTGATATGGAACCTAAACATAAAAGAAAATGTAAGAGATCAAAGTTGGCCGAGGATTTTGAAATTTGGTATAGCAGCGTAGATGTTGATTCTAAACAACTTTTCTTAATAACTTTTTGTCGTATTTGCTACATACAAGGCACGCTACGTTACAGTAAAATAGGTTTTTTGAAAACTTCTAAGGCATACTTAATTTTTCAAAACTGAAATGCTGTTAGAAATTCGCCTTTAAACAAGCAGGGCTGAACCCCAAAAAATGAAAATTTAAAACCAGAATTTTTTACCTTTAAAAGAGGTCGTTTCACCTATCCGGGGACACACTGTATATACAGGGTGATTTTTAAGTTGATTCTTTCCTTTTACCATGATATAAAGCTAAAAAAATTACCTTTTTTTCTCATTTGCCACTTTTCCGAAATATCAAAACTAAAAGAGGTACAGGGTGTTAAAGTTTCAAATTGAAAACTAAACTTTGTCACAAAGGCGGCTGAACAATTTTATTTTTGTTTATCGCTGTTGTCAAGCAATGACCTCTCAACTAGTTTCCCATTGTAATTTACTTAATGTTATTGCTACAATAATGGCTTATGTTTATGAAAACAATGAAGGAGTGAATATGCTTATTATTTACTGGGAGTGTCGTCAAAATGCCGCTGCCGCATCGCTCTGATACGCGGAACGTGTGTATAGAAGCGAATGCTGATAATTTTGAACATAACATTTAAGTTAGATTAAGTTTAGTTTAATTTTTGTTAAGTAATTTTAGTTTTTAATTTGAAACTTTAACACCCTGTACCTCCGTTAGTTTTGATATTTTGCAAAAGTGGTAAATGAAAAAATAGCTTACTTTTTTAGCTTTATATCCTGGTAAAAGGAAAGAATCAACTTAAAAATCACCTTGTATAGATGGTGTCCGGAAAATACGTGTACAACGGAAGACCACAAGTTCCTTTGCCCAAAATATGATGATTTAAAATGATTAACTTTTTTAAATGTTTCAACCCCCTGTATAATCACTACAATTTTTTTTTCTAAATAGTCACTTTAATTTATAAGCTATTTCCTCTCTTACAATATTCTAGTTGGGTGAACGGTTTAGCCACAAAAAATAATTTCTAAATCCCTACAAGCCTAGTGTTGAGTTACAATTACCTACTGATTCAGGCTTGTAGAAAATATTTTTTTGTGGCTAAACCGTTTACCTAACTAAAATTGTGTAAGAGAGGTTATAGCTTCTAAAATAAAGTAGCTATTCACAAAAAACATTGTTAGTGATTATACAGGGGGTTAAAAAAATATGGATGGATAATTTATTGTGACAATGTTTTTAAACACCTTGTAATTTTCGAAATTAATGTTTATTCCACAAAAGGCTATAGTTTGCTGGTAGAAATGCATGGCCAAAAAATGAATAAAATCTATCAAAGATTTTTCGACTTACTTGAAAACTAATCATTTTTGAAGACCTCTAGCGGCTAAACTAAGCAACTTTGTATATAAGTAAGTTGAGTTAAATCACCATATTTTGGGCCAAGGAACTTGTGGTTTTTCGTTGTACACGTATTTTCCGAACACCCTGTATACAGTGTGTCCCCGGATAGGTGAAACGACTCTTGTAAAAGGTAAAAAATTCTCGATTTAAATTTTCATTTTTTGGGGTTCAGCCCTGCTTGGTTAAAGGCGAATTTCTAACAGCATTTCAGTTTTGAAAAATCAAGTATGCCTTGGAAGTTTTAAAAAAACCTATTTTATTTGAAATCGGCATTAAAGTACCTCGAAATCGTTATTAAAATACGAGAAATCGGCATTAAAGTAATCCATTGTTTTACGACTTTTTTGTAGGTGGCGAGGCCACAGATAAACGTCAACCGATTTCAACATAACCTACAAAAGTTGGTTAAAATGTTGTAATTTCACAATTACTCGATTTCAAATAAAACATAGTGTATACCTCGGCAGTTCCTTTTTATTCCTCATGTGGCTTATTTGTCAAAGTTAAACTTCAGGGCCTTGGTATGCAAACTACTATTACTGTAGAGTAGCGTGCCTTTTATGTAGAAAATACGACAAAAAGTTGTTTAGAATCAACATCTAGGCTCCTATACCAAATTTCAAAATCTTCGGCCAACTTTGATCTCTCACATTTTCTTATATGTTTAGGTCCCATATCAAAGAATTTTACTTTTAACAAAGACTGCTATGGAAAAACAAATATTTTTTACAAAGTTTTTTATTTCATAATAAACAAACTTTGTTAAAAATAAAATTCTTTGATTTGGGAAGTAAACATTAAAGAAAGATTTGTCACATAAAAGGCACTTTATTTAGTTAGAAAATGGCGTTTTTCGAAATTGTGTAAATCCAAAAAGTGCTATTTTTCGGAAATTAAGCAAGATTTCCATGAGATTTTTAGTGTGTTAGTTTTATCTGACTTTTTTTGTAAAATGTGTCTCTACCTTGACTATTAAATACATGTTTCGTAATTCTTTTTAAAAAAAGTAATAATTTACTGATAACGGAAGTCACATGACAACTTTTGTTTGGCCCATTTGTAATCACTTTGCAACCACCTCTGGTCGTCAGTGTTTGATTTTCCAAGAAATTCAAAATTTTTTTTTTTCATTTGATGCCAGCTTGTTGGCGATCACTTTATTGATTATTTGTTTATAATAATTTTCTTACGTAGTGCACACTGTAGTTTGCGAATTTGAATTCGGCGCCGAGATGGCCTAGCGCCGAGTTGGCTGGCGCCGAGTTGTCCGGCTTCGTCTCTAATAGCCTTCTTACCTTAATTTCTTTAGCGACTTCTTTTGATTTTTCCTCATAAGTGTATTTTTCCTCGTCTGTTAAAATTTAGATATTCATTTTTTGCTTTAGCATAAAATTATTCTCACGTTACGGCCTTTACATCTTGTACTACATGCTTTGATTCTTCTCTGTTTTCATAACGTATGAATTCGGCGCCGAGTTGGCTGGCGCCGAGATGGCTCCGCGCCGAGTTGGCTCCGCGCCGAGTTGGCTCCACGCCGAGTTGGCTCCGCGCCGAGTTGTCCCGGCGCCGAGCTGGCCCCGCGCCGAGATGGTGGCGCCGAAGTGGCGGCACCGAGATGGCGGCGCCGAGATGTCCTAGACCCTATTGGTGACATACATATGGCATGTGTCCTAAATTTTAAATTTTGTGGATTAAATTTAAGAAAGCCGTCACAGTTATTTTGAGTTAAGTTATGCTGATTTTGACGTTAGCCTCTAATTGTGACACATTCCTAAAGCTCTGGCTCACTTGAGCTGCTTTAAGTGCTAGGTATTTGCTAAACGTATTCAAAAATGATATAAATAGTGGTTCTAGCCCCGATTATCGTAAACTGGCAACTTCGCTTATGATTGGAACTTCTCACAGCATCTTCTCCTCGTGTATGGTGTTGGCTCTTGGTTTTGTTAGCCTTCTGAAAGGGTTACCTAGAGTAATTAGCTCTAGTAATTATACCTACCTGCTCGATAAGAGAATTTTTGGTTTTGACGTTTTGAAGGTTCGATAATGACACTTGAGATGGTCCGTGGAAGCTGTGACTCTTAACCACACTCGTAACTACAGTTGACAGTTCTCTCCTGTTGATGCTCGGTTTGACGTATTTAGTCGGATATATGCGTGATCTGTCGTATTGAATGATTTTTCAGACAATTTCTGTTGGATTCTGGCCTGTTGCCGACTCTATTTCGTGAAGTTAGACGCTTGATTGCAGTGAGATCTAGAGAATTTGTTTAGACACTTCTTTATGTAGTTAGGGATTCTAGGGTTATTTCGTCCATTGTAGTGATGGGAGTCGAGAATATTCTTAAACGAAGGGCGAAGGCTCTACACGCAACTTTCCTCACAAGTTCGGAAGGTCAGGCAGTCATTCTCGGGGGCGGTGTTCTTGCCAGAAATCAGGGCGTTGAGGACTTCATGTTTCTCGATGGGACGGAGAAGGTTGATGTTAGGGATGGCTGGAATTGGGGGAATCACTTGAAGTGGGTAAATGTTCGGATTTGGAGTTGTCGTGGAAGAGATTGGGGTTGTTCGGGACGCGGTGCACCTGTTTGAAACTATCGGACTGTAGCTGAGGTCCACCACACCTCGCCATCATGGTGGAGCGGACTCGGGAAGAACGTTTTTGTCCCGTGAAGCCTTTCAGCTTCGTCAAGAATCTCGCCTTCTCTCCAGTGCTGTTCCCGGAATTTAATAGTTTTGCTACGGATGAATTGTCACTAAAGACTGAGGGAGATCACTTGAGGTGAAACTATAGTGGCCCCCACTATTGAAAACTATATATCCTTCCATACATGTTACCTAGTTGCCTTTCTGATTAGTGCCTTGAAGGGTTGCTTTATCAATTATGTATCATTTTAATTTCCTTGTGAGATCTTTCCATATCTGCCTAGCTTATGCCTCTTATGTTTCTTACTCTTCGTTTTTATTTTTACCTTGTTTTGATCAGTTTTATTTGCCAAGTCATCGTCTTTGTCACTCTATTACTTTCGTCAAATTTGTCTAGTTCTTTTAATGCCCTTTTTCAATTGTTATCTCTTATTTTACAAAGATATGCGTTTATTTGCGACTTAATATGACAGCCATTACAACAATACAGTTCGTAACGTGCAGCCAATTCCTGTCATATACAGAGTGTCTGGCCAAGAAGACTTTGAAAGTGCATGTAGTGAGAAATGTTGGCATAACATTGTTTTATGACCGCTACTATTTAATATAAGATTAAACAACATACATTTTAGTCATTCTGTAAGGATACATTTTTAACCTTGAAGGTAATCAACACAATCCTCAAACACGAATTTTATTTTTAAACGATCAAATAAGAAATGTATTAGGTTTAGGAGTAAAAAACATTTGAATATATTTCCCATTATGCTGAAGGCACTTTTCCACTCTCGTGTGTTTATTTTCAAACATGTTCTGTAGCAAATGCTGAACAATTCCGTTGCCGCAATTCCTTATTTTCTCTATAAGTTCTGCCAATATGAAAAGTGCGTTGGTAAACTGTGTTTTTTAAACATCCAAAAATTGTAAGATCCAACGGTGTTAAATCAAGTGAACCTGCAGAAAAAGCTGGATTTTTTAATTATATTTATTGCAAATTTACAAAGCACTCCAATATTACAGAGTAATAAGTAAATAGTATGAAGGTGAAAAGGTTAGAGTCAGGCACCATCAATTGACTGTTCTCTGAAATTTAATTTTGAAAATATTCTGGCCACAATCTTTTCAGTCTTGTCTCTGCTGGTTGTTGATTGAAGAGCTCGTTTATGAATTGATTACTATGTCCTATGCATCTGGTTTTGTGTTTGGTAGCATGAGATTTGATTACATTTTTGATAAATGGTATTTCAAGATTATCGTGAATAGTTTGGTTGGATATGTATCATGCCGCGTTGACCATCATTCGTAAAGTTTCTGACTGAAACGTTTGCAGAATTTTTATGTTAGATGACTTGCTGCATTCTTACAATTCAGTCCCGTAGGCCCAGATCGGTTTAATTATCGTTTTATAGATAAGTAGCTTGTTTTCGATCGATAATTGGATTCTATTAATTAGCCAATTTAAATGTTTAATTTTAAAGTCTAGCTGTTTTCCTTTGGCTTCTACATGAGCTCGCCAATTAAGTTTTTGGTCTAGGTTCTTAGATATTTTACTTCCGTTTTGACTGAGACTGGAACGCTATTTATACTGAGTTGTGGAGAGTTGATTTTCTGGTTAGTGAATGTTACTTGAGTGGATTTATTCGGGTTGACTGCTATATTCCATTTCTTGAGCCATTTGTGTAGTGTTCAGATGGCCATTCCTTGCTGGTACATCATTAGTGAATATTAGGTATAGTTTCGGACCGAGAACACTACCCTGGGGCACTGCCGATGTAATACAGTGATAACAAAATAGTTCGTTGTTGATTTTAATTTGGAAGTAATGCTCCTTTAGGTAGGATTTTAGGACAAGGTATAGTTGATCAGATAGTATATTTTTAAGGTTTTATAGTAAACCCAAGTGCTATACCTTGTCAAGGGCTTGCTGCCTGTCGAAGAATACTGAAGCACATACCTTCTTATTTTCTAGACTTTCTTTGATTTTACTGACTATTCTGTGGCACTATTGAATAGTCGAATGGTTTTGGCGGAAACCGAACTGATGTTTGAGGATAAGTTCTCTAAAAGAATTGTCTTCTAGTTTTCTATTGAGGATAAGCCTTTCAAGTAGTTTAGCCATGATAGGTAGCAGACTTACAGGTCTATAAGAGTTAGTATTCGTTAGAGGTTTACCAGGTTTGGGTATCATTAGGATCTGGGCATACTTCCATTGAACTGGAAAGTATTATACTGTATTATACTGTTACAGATAGTCGTGATTCGTACAACTGCTTTTGGGAGATTTTTCAAGATTTCTGCAACTACCAAGTCAGAAAAAAGCTGGATGTAGTCCTTTACTTATGATGCGGTTTCCGTGAAATTGTTGCAAGTACTGAAGGTTTTCTGGAGCAGTGTGCGCCGTTGCTCCATCGTGTTGATAGTAACCAAACTGCATTTCTTCGTTATCTAACTGGTTAATAAACACCTTCAATATTGGTTTCCCGTATCTGGCTGCATTGATCATATCGTGAAAGAATATTGAACTGATATAGCCATATTTCCACTTTCGCTGGTTGTGACGGTGCTTCCTCGAATGCGCGAAGATTTTTTGTACTCCAAATCCTGTAGTTTTGGACATTAACATATCCAGAAAGATGAAACCAAGCTTCATCGCTAAAGAAACTAAAGTCCAGTAGGCGATTGCCGTCCAAATTATTTCTAAACCATTGAGAGTATTCTACACAATTTTGAAAATCAGTAGGTTGTAATTCAAGTACGGAAGTAGTTCTGTAAGGCCACATTTTCAACGTCTTTCTAATAATTTTATAGCAAGTACTCATTGGCGCATCTTCTTGTAATGCAAGTCTACGTATTGACTTTTTGGACTTCGTTCTCTCGAATCATTCGCTACTTTATCATCGATCGCAGACCTACCAGTGGATTTTTCTTTTAGGGCATTTCCAGTTGTCTACAATACGCTTGATATGTCGATTGGAAGATGCTATCTCGATGTTATGATCAGGAATTCTGGTTAAAACTCTTCTCTGCAAGTATCGATGAAATAATTCCACGATCCGTCTTCAAAAACACCGTTTTGGTAATACGCTAGAATATCGAAAGCCTGCTGTTCCTACAAATAAACCACTGCAGTGGAAATTAATCCAATCTAAATTATTATTATAATGAGAACAAATTTGTTTACAATTTTTAGGTTAAATGTAGTAAAGCTGCAAAAACTGCCAGAAATAAGTTGGTCGGTAATACAGATGTCAACCAAATCGCATTGCACAGTGCTTAAAGATCTGCATCATTGATAGTCCTCTTGGCTAAACAATTTTTTATAGACACTCCGAATTTTCTAGCATTTCTACAGAGATCTATTGAAATTCTGGCATTATTTTTCTTATGAATTCATCTACGTTTTGAGGTCGCTGTGAGACTGTGTTTTTTACAAACCCCCATACAAAAAAGTCGGAAGGTGCCAGGTCATATGAATTGGGGAGGCCAAAGAATAGGCCCACCAAGACCACACGAATTGTTATGAAATGTCGCATTCAGAAATTGGCACCTCCATTGACCAGTGAGGTGCAGCGCCATATTGTTATATTGGCCATATTGGCACACGCTCTTGAATAGTTCCTGCCATTTTTCTTGAAAATTTTACACATATATTTGCGTAAACTCCTATACTTCGTGGATGTATTGTTACTAGTTTTAAACTTTATTACCTTTAAAATTTTGAGCTACACGCTTTTTAAATTATCAGTAGTCAAACGGATCACCCTGCATTTTGTATTAAATAATTCATATTTAATTCGTGTTTCTGTGATGTATGTATAAGTGAGAAACTTCAAATGCTTTGGGGTAATTATAATATAACGTAAAGTACTTAGAGAAAAGATTTCTCAGCGGATGTCAGTTATATTAAGAAATAATTATCAGTTATAGCTCCTTAGAAAGAAAAACCCTTGACTAAGGCACTATTAGAGCCAACTTCTAATTAAATTGATCAGTTCAACTTTACAGGCTAAATGCCAATTTCTGCCGAATTAAAACGAAATCTCGTCATATTGGAGCCTGTTTAAAAATATAAATCGTAAATAGGTAAAAGACCTTAATGAGTATGCTTTTTTGTGCATTTTACCCAACAGCGGTTAAAGTGATGGCGTATTTCCATATTTAGACAATTCCATTAACATAGTATGATTTATAAGGAATAGTTAATTATAGAGTAGCGCCAAACTTTCTTTGCGAATAATTCTTTTAAAGTTGCGTAAGCATAAAAAATTGATCGTTTAGTCAATAATAAATATTACATCTAAAATTGTTTTATAATTCTACATGCTATTGCGCACTTGGTTTTATAATCGTGTTTTTCATATAACGACAACAGTACCGTTAACTGCTCAATTAAATTTATTAACAGTAGCTCATAAATCCAGTTTGAATTAATAAGGTAATTTACGAGGTGTCAAAATGGCGCCCAGCGCCTGAAAGTCGCGATGTTTAAATTATCTCCTCCTGACACAAAAAAGATAAAAACAAAACGGTTAATCTTATTTTCCCAAAATAGCACTGAACGCTAATAGATCCTTTTTCGCGAGTTTATAAACAACATTACGGTATCTCGAGATGTTTAATCAAAAACGTATTAAGCGTACGTAATACAATATGATTAATTACCTAATTTTATGGACAAGGAAACCTTGGGTTGCGTGATCTTATTTTGCAGCGTGTTATTTTGCCGGGAACCTTGATGGCATCATGGCAGTTTAAGTTTTCAATAAGAAAATTTGGTTTGATTATACGGTTGTTGCAAATTATACTAAAATTAATTTTACATGTTTAGGTAACAGTAAAACTTTACCTGGTTATTTAAAATTATTTAAGTCTGTATTTTTACTTACAATGTTTTGTTTGCTTTAACGGTATCTGCAGTTAATATTATACTACAATTATTTACGAACACTTTGACCGTTGTAGTGAATTTTCGTAATAGACTGTTGATGGTTTTTTGTAGTACATATTTGAAATATTAAAGTATCAGCGCTGTTAGAAGTTTTGTATCATGTCTATAAATCCTTGTTTTATATGTAGTTTCGTATGTGATTTTATAGTACACGAGACTGGCACCAACAGCTTTGCATAGTCTGACAAAGAACTTCTTTTCCTTCTTCTTCATCGTTATAGACTATTTCTTATTTAATTTGGAAATATTTTATGACGAGATAAAATATACCGGTCCAGGAACTGACTGCCCTCTTTTAAAAAATCATCAACCTTCGGGAAATACCCTTCGCCCGCCTCTCACAATTCAGACTGTTAGAGAAACAAACCGTCTCTGTATCTAGTTGTGTGTACCCTTTACCTAGTACCTGGAGACAATCTATCTATATAATTTCGGCTTTCAAACGTGCGTAGACGTTGTTCGATATCTAGACGCCATTGTTTTCTATTTTCTCATTGAGCCTCTTCTAAGTTCCTTGCACTCTTCGCTTTCCGGATACCCTCATTCCATGTCTTTTTGGGTCTGCCTCTTTTCCTTTTACGTTACGGTATCCAGGTCATCCCTTGTTTGTGCAACCTATGGTCTGCCATCCGCTGTACATGTCCGTACCAAGTCAGTTGTTTTCCTTCGATGACTTCAAATCTTAAAAGAGAAACAATATCATCGAGTAATTGTTGACAAATATCTAACGTGTAACGACGAATAGTGTTTTTTGCCATTTTTAGCCTTTATTCTTCTAGAATTAAAGCCTTTCTTTTAAAGTCCGTGGTGCATCTACTATTCAGGCCGTTTTCAGTCTCCCTGTGCACCACCCATCCTAGAGAAAAACCTTGGTCTGTTTTTATTGATTATCTGCATCAGTTCCTGTGTTAAAATGAGTAACAGTCAGACGAGACACTTAGTAATATTAATTCACAAAAGAAAATATTGCATTCGGTAAGATGTGAACCTACGCTCCCAGAGGGATGTTATTTTCGTCTTAGACGCCTTAACCATTCGGTCAGAAACGCTACGTAATACATAGAGTTATCGTATGAAGTGGAGGGGATGACTTAAAGAACCCACTTTATATAAAAGTATAAATGTATCTCATCGGCGTGTGTACGGAGGACACTCCTCACTCAGGCAGTAGACAAACCTAGTATCATATGAAATCTTATGAAAATCTGCATCCAACAAGACCAAAATATACAGGATGTTATATTTAAAAAGATTTTAAAATGTCTACAATCTAATAAAACAAAGTTTTGTAGCTAAATATTATTTTTTTCAACGAACTTTTTGCACAGTTTCTAGTGTCAAAAGTGAGTTTAGTAGCACCCTTAATATTAGCGCCCGAATTACGTCTTTTATCTACGACAGTGTGTAAAATTTACTTTTAGTTGGCAGTTTTCAGTTTGTAAAACGACTGTTTAATAACATGTTTTCATTAGTTTACGTCGTCAGTAGTTACGTGTTTAAAAGATTTTATTAGGCACGTTGTCGGTAGCAACGTGTTTTAAAATTTTTAAAACACCCAAAATTACGACAGGTTGCTGGTAATCCTAATTTACATTTTTTTTTATATTTACCGTGTTTTATAGATTCTGTCGAAGCTAAAATATTGTACGATACACATGCCTAAAGCATCTTTAGTCACTCGTCGGGCTTAAAACGCTCGCTCACTCGCGTTTTAACTCTGCCCCACTCGTGACTAAAGACTAGCTTTACGCACTTGTATCGTAAATTACTATTTTGCAAGTTGCCATTGGTGGCGTGTTTTAATACTATATTAAAACACGCTCTGCCGTAAATTTGAATGTCAACATAACCTAAAATGTCTAACACAGTGTGACGGAAAAAATGTCACCGAACTAAGCTTTTACATTTTATTACGATCGTAGAAAAAATAGCGTATGATACACGTGTATAAGTGCCATTAAAGCACTAGCGACGTTAAAAGCACTCCGCTTTGCGCCGTGCTCTTAAACTCGTCGCACGTGCTTTAAAGGCGTACTTATACACTAGTATCATAATATACTATATTAGTGCTTTTAAAATATTCGCCCTTAAACCTTATACATTCATGCATTCGGTAAAACCAATTTTAAAAACATAAATTCCACTCTTCTTGAGTCACTTGAGTAACAAGGATTTTTAAACCTTCCACAGCATCTTCGGGAGTTCCAACTCGCACACCAGGCATTTTATCCTTTAATCAAAGAAATAGAAGCAATCGGAAGGTACTAGGTCGGAACTGTATGAGGGATCACAGCAATTCTAACCTGGAAAGCTCTAAAAATTATTTTGTTACATGGGCGATATGGCCTGAAGCATTGTCATGATGCAGAATGATCTCACTTCTTGGGCGCCGTAAACGAGCTTTTTGAAAAACGTCTGGCAGGCATTTTGTTATGTGCCATTCTGCGGTAACCGTACGTTGAAACAAAGCAATCAATCATATTCTTATGAACACTTCAAAATCGCTTAGATTCGGGTTGAAATGCATAAATTCAACTTTCGTCAGAGTTAGGATGCTATAAATTGCTTCAGACCTACCTCCATCATATTTCTTATATTTTTCTTACACCATTCCACACGCTGTTGTTTTTGTGCTTCTGTTAAACTGTGTAGTATCCACCGACAACAGACTTTTCTTACATCCAAATGATTAAGTAAAATCTTGTTTATTGCAGTCATGCCAATGCCCAAGGTGCTCCTAATAATTCTATGTGACTCGGTTGTCCTCCTGAATCGGTTTTCGCACGGCGCCTATGTTTGTTTCGGTAACTGTCGAAGTGGGTCTTCCTTCGCAAAAATCGTCGCTGAGTGAAACTCATTCAGATTCATTAAACCAGCAATAAACTTGCTGCACAACACTTATTTCACAATGAACTTGTATAATAACTGTTGCAATTATCAAAACTAAATTTGAACTCTCAAACTAGAAACCAATAAACATTTGTTTCATGGCAAGTTTGATTTCCATGGTGCACTTGATCTATTAGTTTGCAGATATTATGGGTGCATCCTCGTACATATTTAAAAAAGGAAGGGTCGTATATATTTATTAGTTTTAATTATCATATAACAATTACATATCCATTACAAGAAGTTAATATTAAACAATAATAAAAACTATATTGCAATACAAGTGCGGAAAGAATGTCATTGAAGAACGCATGTGAAGGATGGAACACGAGTGTTTCTATTATAACCAATACAAGAACAATGTAAGAAATATCGGCAATCATGATATTAGTAGCATACACACTTTACAAAGGCTACTAAATCTTGCAGTATAATTCGGATTTACTGTAATGAGAATAATTGTTTCGTCGTCTTTCTACTTCCGGTCGTGAAAAAGATAGTATAGCATGATTATAAACTATTTTCATCTAGTATGGCTCTATAATAGTTCCTAATTTATGAATGTAACTATATATTACTTAAAAATCAAATGACAAGTTTGACATTGAAATAGAAACATAGTTGCATTCATAAATTAGGAACTATTCTATAGCCATTTCAGATAAAAATAATTGTTGATTATACTTTCATGGTTTTTTATACCTTGGTGTATAATGTGATATTTACTAAGAAATTATCTAAAAATTATGTCTTCTTCTTCCTTCTCTTAGTATAGCTGAGAGCCTGTTATTGCCACACTGAGTCTTTACCCGCAGGCTGGGCGGATGGTTAGCCTAACCCATTGATAGAAAAAATACCTTTCACGGGGGTCACGACTACCAAAGGTGTTGGTATGACAGTCGGAGAGTGTGAGATGAAATCGAAGTCCGGGTGTGGGGCTCGAACCCACTACCTGCCGACTGCGCAAATGCCTTACCAGCCGGCTACGTGCTCTCAATAAAATAAATGTAACATTTGCAAAAACCAATCTTACGTTATAGCTCTTCAACTATGAGAACTACAATTTGGAGAAATATAACACTTTTATTTATATATCAAGTAAATTATGTAGCAACTACTTCTTCTTCTTATCTGGCGCCACAGCCTTTAGTGAGCCTTGTCCGGCTCCAGGACCTCCTTCCATTCGTCCTTATTCAACGTTTTCCTTTTCCATTTTCTTACAGCGATGCTTCTTAGGAATTTTAGGTTTTCTTCCACGTCATCCAAAAAAATTTTTCCTTTACGTGTCTTGCTCATCTTACGTGGTCAAGTTTTATAGTCTGTACAGTCCATAGTTACAGCGCGTTCTCCACAGTCTATTGTCATTAATCGCGTTTTAAATGTTACAAAATATCTTGCATTCAAAACGTGAATGAAACGTGAACACTGAATTGGCTTTTTGTAATGATTTGTTTAAACTTTCCTTTTTATTTATATAATCACAGATCTGGAATTACTGAAACATATTTTTAGCAAAGAAGTGATATACTGCGATAAATTGATTGACTGTATTATTCATTTTTAGACAAAATTTAATATAAGTTAAAATTAGGGCAAATCCAGACACACAATTCTCAGATTTTATTTTTATAATGTGCTCACTTTTTGCCTGTCATTAATTTAAGGCTGGTTAAAATGAAATGTATTGATTACTGTTCAAAATAAATGGTTAAATTCCCCTCTTTCTATTCTATCCAACTGCAATATTTATTAAGCTAGCTCTCGGCGAATACAAAAACTGCTTATCTCAGGTTGAGTTCTGAAATTCACTATATATTCCCAAATTTTAGGTTATTTGTCTCAACGTAGCTCATTTGCTCGTTCTTAGTAGATAATTCACGACCTCGTAAATTGACAGATGAACACAAAATGGTTTGTACGAACAGCGTGTATTTGAACGTTTAAAATCGTGAAATAATGTGAGAAAGCGTCAGGTAAATAATTCGAATATTCCCGCTTGGAAACAATTAAATAAACATCGCCTTCGTTATTAAGATAACGTAGACCTTCGCCTTCATTATTCTCAGGATGGAGTAGAACCCACGCCAATCTTTCAACTGTTGATGATGCTTGGAACTCTGCCACTTTTTGCAAAACCCGATGACGCCGTTCGATTTTTGAAAATTACGGCGTAGCAGGACCCTTGGAAAAACGCTATGACTGTTCAGTAATCTCAAATTTACATAGCTTTCCGAACGGCAACTCTTAAAATTACAGATAGATCCTACCTCGTGAAGTTCGCTTCGATGCTGCTTGCAGATGACGCTCCCGGTTTTCTGACTCTGGCTCTGCTGGAGTCGCTCCCCTGGGTGCGGATGTTGAAAGCGACGTTCTTGCAGACCCCGCTGACGTCCTTGATCGCTGACCTCTGGGTTCCGCTGCTAATTTTGGTCGTAGTCGAAGACCGTAGACTCCAGGTGCTCGGCTGCCGATGTCCACTCGAAGTCGGATTGGAAAAATGTAAATTTTTCGTTGCAGAAATTCCCACAAACGATAGTACAATTGCTCGGACACTTAGGCAATAAAATGGACCATTTTTTATCTTGGTAATATACTTTTATTATCATAAAAACATTAGTTAAATATGGAGCACAAATTCGACAAGCTACATTAATTTCTATTTTCAATTGTTCTCCTTGTTAATAACAAAAAGCAACAGGTAGCTATGATACGGTGTTCTTCTACTATTAATTGGAAATTAGTTTTGATAATATTAACCACAAATGGAGTAAAGTTTGATTACATAAATTAAAAATCTAACATTTTCTTAAATCTACAATATTGTCTTTTGCTTATAACTAGTATTGTTCTTTAGCGATGCACTCACAAACGTTTTTAATTTCACTGCTCTACTCGTTTGCACTTTGCTTTTATTAATTAATGCACTGGTTTTTGAGTTCCCAATTTTCATGTCGCTTGCTTCTCTTCTGTTGCCGACATTCAGGATTGCTATTCGCAAATTTTCTAGATTATCCTTGTCTTCATCTACCCTTCAACTTGCTCACAATTTTCACTATCCTTTGCTTTTATTGATAACTACGCTCATTTATATGCACATAACAACCTTTTGTGTCAATTACCTTCGTTTGGTCTGGCTTTACATATGCACAAACTTATCATTTTAATTATATTGCTTTATTCAAAAGCCAAATTCAAATCCTCTGAAATATGTTTTGCTTTTGCGTGCCCTTATCCGACTAATTACTCCTTCTCGCATCTCATTACCAATGCATTTAATACTTTTATTATTGTTTCAATTTTCAATTATATAAAATATCCTAACTCTGTGCTTTATTGATTTGGTTAAACATTTTGCACTGCAAACAGAGCCAAATTGTGGGCTTAATACCATTTCTATACATATGTGTTTAAAAAGAAAAAAGGTGGTTAGGTCTAAGTGACACTTTTTCTCGATTATACTATTCACACTATTCGCACACCATAAGAGTTTGGGTTTAAGAAGCCAATTAGTAGTATATCTGTACTAACGTACACAATTTATTAAAAATTGTAAAAACTTATAATTTTTTTAATACCTCAGGATAACTGCAACATTCGAGATAAGAACAAGATAGTAAAAATCGTCCAACAAATGAATTATGTATTTTATAAAATATCAATTTAATATGGTTTTACTATTTGACATCTTTTTAAAAACCAGCAATAAAATTATTTTGAATGAGCTACTATTTCGTTAACATTCTCCGAAAAACATTTATAATACTTTTTGAATTTCTTAATACCGACACTTTTAAATTAAATATAAGCGAGCCTATGCTGTGTATAATTTATGTATAAATACAGGTTGTTGCATAACATACGGGGGAGACTGAAAGGGTAGCCAGAGGAGACCAAGATAAATTATTTTATTAATAATCTTTTGATCAAAACCCAATAACATAAAAATAACAGCAGTTTAAAGTTCTTTTATATTAATGCCCACTTATTGAATACCGGTATTAATGAGGAAAAACTCGAAAAAATATAATTTTAAATTATACTTAAGTGCACAGTTAAAATTAAAATACCTTTTTAAATAAAGAAAACGGTTTTTTATAAATTACAATTTTATAATTAAATAAGCTACATACAATTCATCATAACAAAAACATTCTCATTAGGGGTTCGAAATTGTGACCCTGCATTTCAACGCACATTGGCGCTCAACGAATCCAGTTTTCCGATACTCTTGGAAATTGTTGGCGTAACAGCTATGTTGCAGCGTTGATGTGACGGCGCAATTCGTGGCTTGTATCAACTGCGGTGGCGTATACTAATTCTTTCATAACACCCCATAAGAAAAAGTCAACTGGGTTGAGATCTGGACTGCGTGGGAGTCATGAAATGAATCCAACCAGATGAACCAAAATGTGAAGAACAGACGTCATGCATAAACCTCATGCTATGGCGCACATACAAAGGAGCATCTTCGAGGAGCTCTGGCAAAACTTCTTGTAAAGAAGAGCTCTGGCAGAACTTCTTCTAAAAGCTGCAAATAAAAATGGCCATTAAGGCGTGGTGGTCATTCGTAAGGCCCTATTAAGGCGTGGTTCAAAATATCAGCCTACAGATTCAAACTAAAACACTACTAAAAGGTACTCTGGCGAATCGCGTACGGATTTTGATCAGCTCATATGTGAGAATTGTGGGAGTTGAATGCACCATTCCTAGTAAAACATCATTCATCCGTCACTAGACGTGTATTGGAAATTCTGCTTCTCTGTTAGTGCAATTTAGTAGCCATTAACAAAACTACTGCCACAGCGAATAGTATGTAGGAGTTGACGGTGATGTAACTTTAGAAATTGTAGTTTTACAGCGAAATGGGAATGGTTTGAGGTCATACTGGCCCCAATGGCACAACAGAGTTAAGAACTAAATTTATAATTGTTTTATCTGTATACGATATCAGAGAATTAGGACGGGTATTCAACGCCATCTGGCGTTATGCCCAATGCACATTCTACATTATTTGCGTAGACAGGGAAGATATAGTATACCTACCAGCTTGGAACCCCAGAGAGCATTTTCAGTGGTAGGATCTTTTCTCACCAAAAACCCTTCGAAATTAGAGAATGAGCCCTTATATGTCCTTATAGCTCTAAGATTTCCGATTTTTTAGTATTTTGTTCTTATATCGAATATTGTAATTATCCTGAGGTATTAAAAGAACTATAAATTTTTACACTTTTTAATAAATTGTGCAAGTTAGTATAGATATATCAATACGGAGTCCTTAACCGCTAAGTATGATTGTCCTTACAAAATTTAAATGGGACTCAAGTTAACTCAAATGCTCCTGATTAATTACATCAGACATTTGAGTGCACTAAACCTCAATTTAATACACATGTTGTCAAAATTATTGCATATCGCTATATTTCCACTTAACGAAACTTTTAATGACAATATCACACGCAATCGGAATTCTCAGTGTTAGTGACTGTAAATTTCTAAGGATTGATCAGATATGGTGTATTTATTACAAGTACATTGTGATTTTTGAACATTTTATTTAATAGATTAAATGTAACATCCAACCAAATCATAAAACAAATAATAAAAACAAAAAATCTAAGTTTATTAACAATTGGTGTGTTGTCACCTGACACCAACAAATGCCCTTATGCGATTTTCCATACTTTCAGAAAGATGGTCAATGAATGTGGCTTTGAGGAATCGTGTCCCATTCCTCTTGAGCAGCATCTTTCAAATTTGTTAACGTTAAAGGTGGATTGTTTTGGTTTCTAATTCTACTGTTAAGCATGTCCTAAACATGTTCAATAAGATTTATATCAAGCGAATTTGCTAGCCGCCACAACGTTGTGATATCCCCTTTTTGCAGATACTGTGAAGATGCCATGCGTTGTTGTATTATCGTCCATGTAAATTAAACCTTCGCCCACCGTACCCCGAAACACACGTACAACAAGAACAAGGACATTCTGAATATAAAAGTTTTCTGTCATCGCCCTTTCTATGGCTACCAGTGGCATGCGAGTGCCTTCCATTATACGTACTCAAAACATCACGCTACAACATTGAAACGGAAGACTTGCTTGTCTTTCTGAACATCGCCAAACACGTACTCGTTTTGAATCGCTTGCTAGACCAATTCTGGTTTCATCCACAAACAGAACCGTGTTTCAATTATGTGTTTGTCATCATTTCTCGTGCCCGACGCAAGCGAATAGTTTTGTATTGCCGAGTTAGTCTCGGCACATAAAGAGGCATTTGAAGATGCAAATTGTTCATTTTCAACCACCTACGAACAGTGTGTCTCAAGCTATTACTTCGTCCCATTATTCGAAATTGGAAATTCGGACTATCAGAGTAATTTGGCGGTCTTCTCTAGGTGTAGGAGTCTTCTTCCTACCCTTTTGTTCAAATTTCTGTTTGCCCATGAAATAGACAATTCGGTGAAATTGTGCGGAAACAAATTAGACCGTTAAACTAGTTCACAATGGGTAACCATTACGGTAGACGTGTGCCGCGCTCAGCATTAATATAGTATCATTAGGTCAAGTGTCAATGTTTGCCAGCAGGGAATTTTATGCAAGCGTTGCGTTTTGTAGTAGGTTATTAGATCGAATAGCAAAATACAACACAATTTAATTGTATGTAAACCTCTACTATATTTTATTTGATTTTTTAATATTATTTTAAACTCTGAAGTGTAATCATTTGTGAACAGACAAAAGCTACAAATGTATGAAAAAATTGTTAGGCCTGGCTACTCCATGCACATCTTATCTTACTACGCTTCGTCTCTTAACCCAGTGTAAACCACTTCAGTAAAATAACCTGGTCCTATAACTATACAATTTATGATCGGCAGTGCTTCCTGAACGAGTGCAAGAAATAATCCACGGAACTACACAAATCAAAGGCTTGCATAAATATTTCCTGGCCTATCTTTAACATAATCAGTCTCTCTGTTTTTTTTTAGATAAATTCGTGAGACATCACATTGTAAAACCCCAATTGCTTTTGAAACTTCTCTTCTTGTGAGTCCATTCTGCAAGAGTCACTTTTCGCACTGTGTCAAGGTACGAATGCGTGTTTTGTGCCATTTCGTTGATTATAAACACCGAAAACTAGGAAAGTGGCAGATTTATTTAAGTTGATTATTTACAAACTTTGGTTGCTTATTAAAAACTCGTCCCTTGTTTCGCGATTTTTTTTGTAGTGTTCTTGCAAAAAAACTCTCAAATACAGACATCCATAACAATGACATCCCGAAACACACGTTTTACTTGAGTGCAATACAAAATAATTCTTTCACTTTTTTGGATAAACATTTTTGTCTAATTTTTGAACACAGAATCTCTATCTTCCCCAAAATAAATTTAAGCCACGTATGAACATAAGTTGTATTCATAGAACTTCTCCAGTGGTCTATAATGTAGTATACGAAAATAAAATATGATGTACTAAAAGAACGATCTAAAAACGAAAAGGTGAATGCGGAAATAGTGATGAAATTTAATACGTGTTAGGGAGCCGAAAAGAGGAAGAAAGCGTTGACGATACAATGGTGATCTAAAAATGATGTAAGCCGTATGCGTAGATGATACGTTATAGCAGGTGAAACAAAACAAGGGAAACGTAACATTATACATTAGAAAAAACTCAAAATATTCTCCAATTTATTAAAAAACTACAACTACCACAGTTGCACTATAATTTTCAGTCGTAAAACTTAAATTTTATAGATGAATTCATCACTTAATGCAAATTTTTGCAACAAAGAGTTGCAGCGTAAATTCCAACACACATGTACCAATTGGTGACGCGCAAATTTATAATTAATTAATCAAAATTTAATAAGAAAATAGCAATTATATTCAATATTTAGGTTAAGTACCGCCTTCGGGGATTCGAAGAAGGCTTTATTGGCAGGCATCCACGTGTGAGAATTGGAGGAGTAATCAGGCATTTATGATTAGCCTGCGTAGTCATCACGGTTACGAAATCAAAACACAATTAGCGTATTATTATAAATATCAACGTTATTAACGAACAGATCAGGAATGATATCAGTTTGGCCGTAGCTGTGGACGTAGAATCAAGGACGGTTGTAATAAGCAATTAAGAAGCGATCAAGCGAGGAATGCAGGTGACGTAAGCCGCGAAAAACAATGAGATGTATCACCCGTTGGGATTCGGATCCACACACAACCGTTTTGGTTAATTGCTTATTAATACATTCTGCCGGCTAATGTAATTTTGGCTGACGTCAGGCGCGTAGGAGCCGCGGGGGCCACGGGGGCCAATGGCCCCCTCAAATAATTTTCAGAGGGGACTGGCCCCCTCAAAAAAATCTTTTTCTAGTTTCATCAAAATTTATAATTTTAGGTATTTCTTATAACTACTAACATGAACATATATGAACTTGAAGTGTAATGAAAACTCCCCATCTGTAAATCGCCTTATTTTTTATGACCGCCGAGTGAACGATATTAAATTTCACTATTCCAGAAAGTAATCGGTGTGATCGGATACTTTTTAGAACATATAATTAGATAAAGAAAAATCTCCTTATTTCGACAACTGTAAAAGAACCTTTACAGAATTTTTGTAACAGTAATTCATTAACAGGGCTAGATTAGTGTTTCTAGAAACTATTTAAATAGATATTAATTAGAATTGAAAAATATTTCTCCTGAAAAGCACCTTGCATATAAAACGTAAAAATTATGCAAACATTCTACTTTTTGGTAAATAATAAAAAATCTAAAGAAGTAATTAACATTTTATATTATTTTTACCATTTATAAATCTTTAAAGTCTTCACATAAAAAAATTAATTTTAATATTAAGTCTTAGTATCTGAAATTTTGAAAATACATATTTTAAAAATTGAAAAATTAATTTTTAGCTGAAGTTTAAAAAATTAGGTGTTTTCTGGCCTTGAGATTGTTCAGTTAACTAAAAATAACAAATTCTAAAAAAATCTCATTGAAATCTTACTTAATTTCCGAAAAATAGCACTTTTTTAGATTTTGACAATTTCGAAAAACTCCATTTTCTAAATAAGTAAAAATCGCTCTGTATATATGAAAGGGGCTAAATAGATTTTTAGACAAGCAAAATTATTGACGTATAAAGTTTTTTTGAAAAATAAAAAATAAAAATGTTTCCCATATTATGCCGACTTTTTGGCGGACACTGTAGAGGAGGTAGAACATCTAGATCTAGACGATCTTGTAAACGATTTCGTAGGTGCTTTACCAAGTAGAATTTCTGTTTTTGGTACAGGTTCCTAAATGATTTTTGTATTTGTTTTTTATATACATCTATTATATTTCTCATCTTTATCTATATTCTTTTTATTTTTTGGAAACTAGTTGCATATTCATTTAAGTTTGGTTATTCATGTGTATTCTTTGCTTATGTGAAAATCTGATAATAAACATTGTTCATTGTTTAATACATTTTTTATGGTACAGTGTTTTTTTAATAAAATAGTACTTGTTAAGTAACCAGTGACTAAAATATACTATTGTTACGTTTTTACGTTTCGGGCTATCTAAAAATTATACGACGCTTCTTGTATTAAACATTTATTTACAACGATTAGTTACGATTATTTACAAACACAATAATTATCAAGGCAGAACACAAATTACTTAAACTAACGAACTACAGGCACTATTTCTAACAACGATACATTTATTTATTTATATTGCACGAATTAACATTACTGATTTATATGGTTATATTTATTTGTTATTTATTTTACTAGAGTTATATACACGGGTTCATTTATATTACGCGCTTCGAGTCTGATGAGAACTGACTTCTATTCTTGCGAGCGCATATTTATATTGCCGGCTAATTTCCTCCTGGAAGCGTCGAGACCATTCCGGCAAAGGTGACATGTCGCGTGTATTGACCCCGGGCGTGGCTCATATACCCGCAGCGGCCATGCTGGTTCTCGAAGTTCTGGGTACAAGGACGTTTCTGGAAGTTCTGGAACAATGACCCATTCCTCCGCGGCTGGCCCCAAGGTCGTCTCCTGGCGGCTGTGCCTCACGCGTTTGCAGCTGCCTGATCACAAGGTCGTTACACTATTATAGTATTATAGTAACTAAAAATTAATAATCAGGAAATCAGAAATATTATAGCTCGTATTAATAAATCAAGTTAGAAGCCTTTATTGAAATTAGAATGGCCCCCGTAGTTTAGAAAACGCTCCTACGCGCCTGGCTGACGTAGGCTGGACAAGATACGGTTATAATGGCCCTTCTTGGAATGGAAAATGCCTGAAATTTTCAACGTTTGGCTGCGTAAGCAAAATATACCAAAGTTTTCAGATTTTCTCCAAAAATATTTAGATATTTTCGTTAGGCAATTTCTAATGTCTTGTAATTATAACAATATTATTCCTAAGCTTTCACAATTTTATATATTCGAAGTTTGCGGCAGGTACTTATAGTGTTTCCAAGGCACATTCAAGAACTTTAGAGCGAAATATCCTAATACGTAATGTATACTGTATATGTACGAAAAAGTTGAATATGTAGCGCAAGGAAGACGTTACTACAATCGTTATAGTCTCTCACAGTTGTGATAGACATAGGAAACGTGGTTTAAAAATGTTTTTAAATTCCCCAGCTATTATCATTATTTTCGTTTCAATGAAGTGTTCAGATCACCTTTAAATCTATATTATCATACGGAAGGTATTATCAACGCTGTGTATAGGTTGGTGCACTTGCAATTTTTAGTACAGCGTGCTTTCCAAACGGAAAAAATCTAGAATCGGACCTCAAATTATCCCCTAATTTATATTAGAAATAATAGTTTAGAATAGTAGAAGTGCTGTAGGGGAAAATTACGAACATGAATTCGCCCTGCCGATGCCGGCACCGGTGCAGTCGAGCTTGTTAAGTTATTTGCAGTCGTAGTTATTGTTGTAACTGATAATAGAATAAAACAAAATATGCGTTGACATCAAATCAATGACGATCACAGTTTAGAGTATTAGAGTGCACCCAGCACTAAAAGTTACGTGCACTCTGGAGTGCACCTAGATACAGCGTATTATCAAAGGACGTTGAAAGGAAACTACGAGATGAGATAGTATCAGAAACAATGCAGTAAGTAAAAGAGATAGAAGTGAAACTTGCAAGGGTTTAAACCGCAACAACTAAAATAGTTCGGTATAGATGGATGGAGAAAGAGTAGCGGAAAGAATATGGCAAGCACCACAACTACAGAGAAGAACAAGAGTAAGACCAAGGAAAACATTGGAAAAGCAAATAACAAAACAATTAAGTGAAAAGGGACTGACATGAAGCGAAGGGAAAATATTGTCAAAGAACAAAAAAGAATGAGCTAAGTTACTCTACAACTTCCCTTTATCATGTTGGAATATAATGTGATTTATATCTACTTGATTTTATTTTATTGTAACACATAGTGGTAAATAAGGTTTTGATTATATTATACATAGTGATCAAATACATTTCAAATCTAGTTTGCTGTGGGTTCACATAATCATAAAGTAACATCAGCTAACTAGATCTGAAATTTATTTGACCAGTCAGGATCACTCTGTATGCACGGGAAGAATAATCGAAAATACAAATTTTCACAAATTATTATTTTTAAAAATATGTTCGGTTCTTTGCTGTTAGCTATATCTTCATCTTATTGTGTGCAGTTGTAATATCCATATTTTCTTTACAGATGAATTCGATACACTTACACAGCCTAATTGAGAATTATTGTACTGGGAAAACAAAACAAAAGCGTCACGATTTGCCAGTTTTGTGTATGTTTAGAGTGACGCCGAAAAAGGTAAAGACCTAGCTATTTAATAATAATTTAGTGTTTCAAATCCTTTTTCAGACAAGTACATAGATCATACTATATTTTTAGTCCTTAGCAAAGTAAATGAAGACGTAGTAAGCGATAATTCGGGTTGATCCTAATTTTAAGTATAATTATTTATATATTATTAACTAAATCGGAACGAATTAATTCGTAAAAGCGAGAGCTGCCTGTATATTTATAACTAAATATCGTTTTGTATTTAATATAACAACCTACCCAAGAAGGATCGGTCACTCTATACCCAATTTTTGAGGGCGGTAGGGCGTAATGTGTCACTTTACAGTCCAAGGGCCATAATAGGGCATTATGAAAATGTTTATGCTCTTTCGAAGGCGACACGTTTACAAGCTTGAGGGTCTCTGGCCCGAGAGTTTATAAGTCTCCCGAGCGGAATGAACATCAAGTAATGCCCGTGGTGCATACACCGTTTTATTTTCCATTTTTAATACGCAAATAATGCCCATTCTGTACGCCCTAGAGCGTTATGGACTGCTTTATATATCTCGTATCACAGATATAAACAATAAATAATAAATGAGTGGAAAATAGATATCTATGCATTAAGGGAGATATGAATATCTCCCGTGGTGCACACAATATTTTATTTACTAGCATATTAGTAAAATTGGTATTAAATTTCAAAATGTCATACGTGTCATATGCCATATTTAAAATAAGAATCTGTAAGTAACATCAGGATTACCTAAATGTATGGTTGCTAAAACGTTATTTGTAGTTGCATGGTTACCATGACGTTGAGGGAAAAATAATTCGAAAAATCCCTTGGGAGTTATGAGTAGATTTTCATATTTTGTATCTACGACGATAAAGAAAAATATCATGTAATAAAAAAAGAACTTTTTGGCCTACTCAAGGACTTGTTTGTCAGTTTCACAAGCAATAACATAATAAGTTGTAAACATTGATAAAAATTAGAAATCAGCTTTTAATAGTCATTAATCCAGTCTACACATAAAATTGTGGGCACCTCATGCGTAACCTACGTTTATGCACGTCCGTCCTTGGTACATAAATAACATATACAAAAATAAAATACAAATAAATACAAAACGATCAGATAATATCACCTGTTAGCATATACATCATGAAATCCCTGTCTTTAGTGTCTTCATCCATAATGTTTATTCATTATCAATAAAATAAATAATTCTCAAATATTTCGAATTGCCACTATTTTTCTGAGCAATTTTTTTTAGAAATTTCACTTATCGTATTTATTTTTAATCACTGGTGGCTGCTGATGTTCAATAAAATTATTTAACAATTCTAAAAATTCCCCCTTTTGAAGATACCTACGTATCTAGTATAATTAACCAAAATTTGCAATCGATCAGAAATTAGTAACGGAAATATAGGTGTCTGAAGGTGAGAAGTAAAACACATTGAACATTAGTTTCAACAAAAAAATTCTATCAGCTGAATTAAATACTTATATCAAATTAAGGAAAATATTAAATATGAAGACTTTAAAATCTTTACTAAAATGGAAATGGTAAAATTTTTAAAACAAAACATGTACTACAACATATTAAGCCATAAAATACAGTTCCTGAATGAAAGTATAGGGCGAACGGAACAAAAATAGCTATACAATTCTACAAAGCTGTAGATTAGAAAAAAAATATTTAGACACCACAACTATTAAAAAGTCTTTAAAACTGAGTTATTATTAATTAACGCTATTGAACAAGTGTTGAATATTATTAATGAATGAAAATCTCGAAGTTATAGTTTCTTGCTTTATGTGTATATGTACATGGCATAGAAATGAACCATGCAGGAGCCAAAAGTTCTCTTTTATACTTACTTATACATAAATAAAATGATTACCTTTGAGAGAGAGTAATTAATTCATTACATAATCATCTCTTGTAGGGCTCAAATTATCAAGAACTTTTGGAACGAGTTCGTTGTACTCGAAATTAGCATAACATTGAATGTTCTCTCAAGTGTAAAAAATAATTTTCATATTAACGTCAGTGATTTTATAAATTCATTAGCGTTAATCAATACGAAAATATGGGAAGTACCTTCATATCTCGGCTAGAAAAGTTTCTTAGTAGTCGTTATATTTAATTGTTTTCTCAAATTAGAATTTTGTCGATTTCTTTCTGCTATTCATGTTAATTGATTTTCGTTTTAAGGACGTACGTATATTTTATATTCTCACCGTATGTCTTCTGCACATATATAGTATCAATAAAATGTGAATATTGCAATAATCTATGATCTATGTGGCATATAAAATACATTTTCTTTGCGTTACGGTCATTTGTTATTAAAATGACTTTCCACATAATTTTCTCAAAGCTTTACTCCTTCAAATGTCAGAATGACTTAACCTAAGATAGTTATGACTATATACTTCTTCAAGTTAATAAAGTATCCGGTGCAGCAATTATTCTATGTTACATATGTTTCAACACTAGCTCAGTTAATTGTTTTTAAAACATGAAACTTTTTATCCAAGTTGGGATATGCATTTATAATTGTTGTAGATTTTAAATGACTTTTTTGTCCAAACTCTATATCGGTTATATATACACAAACTATATGTTGACAGTCCACTCAACCTTTGAAACCAACAGCCCTTTTGGGTATCACTTCCAAGCTTATTTCAGGTAATTATTAATTAGGCATTACATGGTTTAAATTATATAAAAAAAAATTTTATAAGAGTTTCTTTCCAATCGTCGATATATTTACAACGCCAGTCTAACCTTTTTAAAACTCTGTCTGGTACTATTTCCTAGACGTACTTCACGTTCTATGATGTTGACACTCCATTATTTGGTATATGCCAATTAACAATACATTTTTTTATTTTAAATAGCACTTTAACGAAATTCTATCTTAACCGACTGAATACTGTCTACTAGTAATTTATTTTTATATTTCAAATATGTGTATATTTCTATTTATCAAACATTATACGAGTACATTGTTTGTTATTTTTAATTTCAAAACTCTCTTAGCATCTAGCCTACTTACGTAATATTCTTAATATATGATAATATTGCATCCTATATTAATTAAGTTTGCCATTGTTACACTTATTAAATAATCTTTTTAAATAACAAAATACAAATCATAGTTATAAATATTTCACAACGTCCAACAACACCCACAGATCCACAAATTATCGCTCTCCTCTGCGTTGAAAAGTTGATATGCCAAAACTCCATCCTTCCTCATTTCTGCTGCACCCTTATTCAACTACATTCCATTTTAATACATGTACTTTAATTACAATTCATCCAGAAGTTTATACAAGCCTTTGCTACTTTACTATTCTACCTACCGTTATGAGAATGAATAATTATTTTTTTATTTTTATTTTTATTTAATTTGCACTCAGCCAACAGCTGTTAGGCCAATTATAGGCGTCGCTGTACATTGTATGAGGACTTCCAACCCCACTAACGACTGTCATGATGTTGTTATGACCGCCGGGACCAACTTTTTTCCGTGATAGCCGTACCACGAGGGGCCGAGACATGCAGCCGTGGAACTCCCATCCAAGTTCTGACCAGAGAGAGCGTTGCTTAACTCTGCTGATCGAACGTGGACGCTTGTTCAAGCTACAGCACTCGGGACCCTTCTATTATAAAGTAAAAGGGCTCATTATCACTTTTGAATGAAAGGAAACTGTAGAATTTTAGGCCCATGCTATTTAAGATTCTCATTGTTAGTTTTATTTATCAATCATAATCCAAGTAATATCATGTTAATGAAATTGTATTATTATTGAGCTAGCAAATCTAAATAAGGTATCTATCTCTATTTATCTTTTAATATACTTCTTCATTTAATATAATATGCCGAAGCACAGAACCATTGCAATATAAAATACATATTACAATGTATAGTTAATGTGTTATATTAATATTTTTACATCAGACAATTTGATTGTTTACACGTTTTCTGTTATTCGCAGTTCTTCAAAGCGTTGACCATATATAATTGTTTTGTAACAAAGTTATACGTGTGATGCGTGTATGCTTGTATACCGTCTATATATATATACAGAATCTTCTGAAGTATGGTGTGGCAGTCATCCCGGCGAGGACTTCCTCGTGGCTTTACCAAGGCTCCACAGGTTTGCGGCTCAGTTTCCATGAAAATCATTCGCGGGGTTTGTTTAAAAAATGGATTGCAGCTCCTTCGTTCAGTCAGTCAGTTAAAACAACATAAAATTTAAGTATGTAATCTTAAATTTTATGTCGACAATTAGTGTAATAATTAATTTAGTTGTAGGTTTCTTGACTTTCTATGTATTTCGCGGTCTATTGATTTTGCGGTCATACCATGAGATGTGACCGCTTTGCTTTTGTTTATAACCGCCATTTAGGTCGATGTGACAAATTTACAGCGAATTATAGCCAGTTTAAGAAACAATTAAAATTAAACCTATATGTACCAGTGGACCAAAACAACAAAATTTTGTGTCAATTATATCAGTTGAAAGGCAACACTTCCGTTATCTCGAGAATTTGGTTATGTGCGGAGGTGTAAGTAAAAAACAACTTTAAAGACTTACCACAAATTGTATGCGAGTTTTGGTGGTTTCTGAGCACCGTAGAAATTGGCACATCGAGCAGATAGACGTCAACCGTAACTCATTTTTCAACAGATGCATATTCTAGGCTAAATAACGAAGTACACGGTAGCCGAAACATGATTTCTGTACGTCATTCAATTGTCTCGCGGAATTGTGAAGTGTTAGTTGCAGAAATTGTTAATGACTCATTTTAAAACAAAAAATTCTTAGTAATTAACCTAAGAAGAAAGTCATTTGATATTTTCTTGTAAACCGCTATGAACCCACGAAATAAATATAAAATTGTTGTTTGTGATTAGCAAATTCACAATTTTTTAAAATTTGTTATTTATGAACCATGAGATGTGAGTGTCACGTTATTGAGTGTCATGGTAGATCATCATAAAGGTGTAATGTATATAAGTTGCGCTTGTGACATTTTGATTGACGAAGCTTCGTCCAACATTTTTTTCTGGGCATTTAAGATAAATATATCCCATAATTTTTTATTGCAATATGCTCTTCAATATTTATTTTTGTGCAGTCGCTATCAGTATATAAGAGTTTAGTTAATTATTGGGTGATAAAGTGTAGAAGCGATATTCGCGTAAAAAGTATTATTTTTAACTATTATCAAAACATTTAGGTTTTGTTTGTTAAATTCCATGCATATAGTAAAATATATTAAAAGTTTTCCTCAACAGAGAAGTGTATTTTTTCCACTCAGGTGTATGACGTCTTTGCTTTTCTTCGTAGGTTGGTCATTTGGTACGCAAGTATTTTACTCGTAACATTTAAGATACCAAGAATTCATAATTGTTGGGTCCTCTACAACGTTCCCCAAGCTTATATGAAAATGCATCATATTTCAATAGTTAAAGATTAACGTTCAAAAGCATGGCTTAACCCTTGTCCATCTGTTCAACACCAGCACGTCAGAAAATTGCATATATTTATGTTGTATGTTTGCATCGTGCGCAAGCAGTTTTAATAGGTTATCCTTAATCACATTAATGATTGTTTTTGTTCGTTCTCGAAATCTGAAATTTAATTTAC
>CALNHX010009411.1:0-50175 GCA_940337035.1 Agriotes lineatus
GCAGCTGTAAGGAATTTAAAAATATTTCTACTATTATGGTATTATATTTTGCTTTTGTACGTTCAAAATTAGAGTACGCAAGTATCATATGGAATCCAATTTATGAATGTCATAAACGTCTATAGAAAATGTACAGTCGTGTGCAAATAAATCTGGGACAGTGCTTTTTTCACATGCAGATTCAGTTAAGAATTTGAAGAATATTTTCATGGATTTCCTCTTATCAGAGAGAGTTACGGGTTTCAGTACCCGTTAAAGTTTAATGTAACTCTTTCTGATAGCAGGAAATCCATGGAGATATTCTTGAATTCTTAACTGAATCTGCATGTGAAAAAAACACTGTCCCAGATTTATTTGCACACGACTGTACAAAGAAAACTTTTAAAATATTTGTGGTTCAAGGTGTACCATGTCTATCCGCCTAGGGGTTTTGAACAATTAACCTTACTAAATACATTTAATATTAATTCATGTGAACACAGAAGGGTACGTATCAGTTTGACTTTTCTCTTTAATTTGCTACATAATAAAGTTGAATGTTCATATTTCTTGCAAAAGTTAAACTTGCACGTGCCTCGAATAAATTCTAGACAGTCATCGCTATTCTGTTTACCTGGAGCTCGAACTAATATTATATTTAAATCTCCTATCTATACCATGTGCAATAATTATAACCGTATAAGCAGCCAATGTGATATCAATAATTGTACATTACCAAACTAATAGAATTTATTGGTGAATAGACCAATATATTTAAGTTATTAGTTATTATATTAAAATAAATATCAAATAAATTAGAATTTATGATTAGTTACTAAGTTATACTTACTCTACTGGTTATGCGTATATCTAATATTGTCTTGTTATTGGCTATGTTGTTAGACAATAAATGCATTATTATTATTATACGGACTGGACATATGTGAAGTTCCGCGATGCTTTATAGAGCGGTGTATACCTACGATCGAGAAAATGTGTGCAATGTGAGGTGGTCAAATGTGCAGTGTAACATTAATTTTATAATAAAGTCAATAATATTACTTAAACAGAATTAAACGGCAAGAAACGACGTGAAACGCAAAGAATCACTGCCAGCGATTAAAAATTCTCGTTAACGAGCAACCTAATATCGGAATATAAGTCAAAGTGTCCTTTTTACCTACTTTATTGTGTTTTTGTACATAAAAAACGAGAATTTTGCATTGGTCGTCACAGAGACTACGTACAAAAGCTCAACAAAAACTGATTTTTTGATATTCATAATCAAACCGTTCTATTTATACCACCAGTAATTTAAAGGAATATAATATTCAGTGTTAGATAACCCATAAATTTTCTTTAATTTGATGCAGTAATCTTTATCATTAAGACATTTATATAGTTTATTATAGCTTTTGATTTGGGCTAATGCGCAATTTCGCAAAATGTATTTTACTTTAACTCGTTGACATTTACTTATGCAAACGAAAATTCGGCATTCGTTTAGACAGAACACTGTAGACTTTTATGATGATTATTTCATTCTACTTCATGTTGGGGATACTTTCAATAATAAAGGACTTAGAAGCAATTTTGTGTGACTATGTGTAATTTCGTAAAACGACTCTTAATGGCGGATTTTAAAACAACCAATCAGAAACATGACCAAAATTGACCACACTGTCCTTATATAGTCACTGTAGTATTAAATAGAGTCCCTGTATATGATAGAGTTGGGACATGTAGGGTGACTTGTTTTGGATCCACAAACCATGGAGTACCTGATTTTTGCCAATTTTAAACTTTATGCATACTTCTTTCAAACGAAACAACTGAAATATATCTTTGCTGTATCACATGGTCCTTGATTTGTGGATCCAATGGCTCAACTCTTAGTACATATAGGAACTCTAGTATTAAATATTCATAGGCGCCATCTACAACTTTATTTGACTTAAGCTTTTGTAAAAGAATTCACACCGTCTCCGATGAACTATTCGGCCTTCGCATATGCCAATGTAGTCACTATAGACTATAACCTAAAATTAATTGAAAACTCTCGTATAAAGTTTAGCAAAAAAAGTAATATTTATTTATTTATTTATTTCGCACTCAGCCAACAGCCGTTAGGCCAATTACAGGCGTCGCTGTGCAGCTATGAGGACTTCCAACCCCACTAACGACTGCCATGATGTTGTATAACCGCCGGACCAACTTTTTTCCGTGATAGCCGTACCACGAGGCGCCGAGAGATGCAGCCGTGGAACTCCCATACAAGTTCTGACCAGAGACAGCGTTGCTTAACTCTGCTGATCGAACGTGGACGCTTGTTCAAGCTACACCACTCAGGACCCATAATATATTTGATACAGAAAGTAGGAAATTCTGCAACAAAGTATGGGGAACAGGAAAATGTTTCAATTATCCAAAACATCTGCATCTATTACAATTAGAGAAAAAGGGGGCCATACATAACAGAACTATGCTCCTCATTTATTATACGAGTAAAATAATACTGCCAGTGTTCCTAAAACTCCTTAAGGCTTAAAAAGTTATTCAAACGGCAAATAACACAAGAACAGACAGCAATAAATTATACATCTGGAAAATAGTCACAAACGAAATAATTTTCGGTGCCTCTACGTACATTTCTGTTTCCTCGCCTAAACTGTGGAGTGTGTTATTGAATATAGGAACGCAGCATCGTCTTAGACACCTTTTAAAACACGTGTTTGGAAAAAGTTCAGCTGTGGTTGATGTAGGCTAAAGCCCTTTCATAATACGTAGAAAAAGATGTACGCCAGGCAAGCATTCTATCTCGCCTATTTTTAATGTATGCAGATAATGTATATTTCTTTATATAAGATTTTTACGGCTGGCATGGTGGATACAATTTACGCTAAGCTGACGACACCATGTTTGAAAAAGATATTCTGAAGGGAATAGCGATGGAAAGCAAATACTTTGCTAAGGATCCTTTGGACGGCTCGTAGAACTAGCACATCGATTTTGAAGGAACTAAACATTCGTAGAAACCAATCAACTGTTGTACTTAGGTATTTTGGATATACGGCAAGAAATACGACAAGAAGTGGTCGTTCAAGGCCCTCTTTTCAAGCAAATATAATTACAGATAACAGAAATAACTAGCGTAATATAAGAAAAGCTACTAATTAAACGTGTTAATCTTCAGATCAAGGCACTTAAGCTATGCACCGGACTGAAGAATGTGGAAACGAAAAATTCCTCTGTATTGGTATACGAAAGTCTTTCTTCTTCGAGTTTAGTGATCGCCGAAAATCTGGTTTGCAAAGCATTTTCTTACACCTTCATAATGCTACTCTCATATGGACACAAACATTTTGAAATATCTTACACGAATCTGGAGTCCAGTTGATGACTCACTCTCCATATAGTCCAGATCTTGTCCCAGCGATTTCTTTTTGTTTGCAAAAACTGAAAAGTATAATACGGGGTAACACATCATGTCCCGAGGCAGTAATGATGTATCCCCACTTAATACACAAATAACTATTGTTTGATTCGAAGTAAAAGTTAAGATATTATCACTATACAGGTTATATGTCCTTTTGTGCTAGAAGCACATAGGAAAACTTCAAATTTTTTACAGAAGTACAGTAGCACCATAGTAAAGCGTATTTTACTTCAACTTAAGAGTATAATTATATACGTAATATACAATATACTCGAAATATGACCGTCATATTAGCTTACTATTTCATTTTTGCTTTAGTATTATTTTAAAGTTAAACTATTACGTTTTTATTCTATCGAAAATATATAAATATACAGCAAAGTGTCCTTTCTATATTTAAATGCTACATTGTAAAAGATACTATTCTATTTCCTCTCTAATCCTTATGAACCAAAGGTATGCAAACGTAGCTCTGTCTAGCTTCTTCATGACGCCAATACTACGAGGGCTTTTCTATTAATAAAAATAAAACAATTTGCACAAATTGAAGGTCCATTCTCTTGACAGTTTCCAATTGCAACTTTGAAATGTGGGGGTTAAACGGTGTAGAGCTGTAGAGAAAATATTTTTTATTTTTATGTCGTTTGTTGTCCACTAGGCATTTATCGAAGTACCGCTGAATGTGTTTCAGCAATAATTTTCTACGCTTATAAAAGAAGTTTGACTTACGACCACAGTCATCAAAATTTAGTGGCAGTTTTTGGCGACCACACTTCGTTATCCGCAGTTTGTTACTGATTCCATGAATTTAAACGTGGATGGTGTATCTTAGACGATGAACCGAGACCTGGACAACCTCTAACAGTTAATTGTGGTGAAGTAGTTAGTGATACTGACAAGCTGCTTAAAGTGCAAAGTACTTAATCCTAAAACGGCGACGCTATTTTTTTGTCAGAGGTAAGAAAGGGGGGGGGGGGGGGTGAGGGTCATGTTGAACCTACAGTATTTTTAAAGGAGGAAATGAAAGTAAAAAGTCATTTATATTTTTATACAAGATACATCTTTAAACTAACAAAATATACAAGAATGGCAACATTAGAAAAACATTTTGCAGTTTTTGCAAATTACGTGTCTGTTTCTGTGATTGTTATAAAATTTTTTGGAGCACTTTGAACAGCTTTGTTTAGGCTTAGAAAGTGAGAAGTATTTTTTTCGTTTAATTTTAGCCTAATTTACGCACTCATAATCTCTGCCTCGTTCTTCTTTTGGAACATTCTTTTCAGCCAACATTTCCAGGTTATGCCTGCCTCCACGTTTTCAAAAATTAATTACATTTGCAATTTACATATAGATTGAAACTATTTGTCTTACAAAAGCCAAGAAACAAGCGAGTCAATTTTCTAGTCGTAGTTAGAAAACTAAAGATATGTAACATTTTATATTCACATGAAAATAATACTAAATACACTACATGATTACATGGCGTTTACAAATCTAAGTTTAGCGTTTTTTATTAAGTAAATTAGAAGTCACGTTTATATAAAGTTCTACTACGTTGATACATGAAGTCATAACCGGCGTAAGCAGGAATATTTTAAGAACGTACGATATCAAACTAATTCACGTTACTATATTTCTTAATCGCCAAACTTTCATTTGAATAGAAATAAGTAGCTTCTCTTAAAATCCAGACTAGAACCTGCCGAGTCCAGAATCGAACACTTAAATCTAGACGACCACGGTCACAAGACACAAGGAAGAGATCAGAAACGGTAAACACCACAAGCAGAAAAACTAAAAATGAAAACCACCGATAAAGAGAACCGTTAACCGACTCTTTGCACGTAAAATACGTCACCTTCAAACGTCAAAAGTCAACAGATAACTTTAAGCAAAACTGTTATTCCAAGATAACCGTAGTTTAAATCATGATTCCTATCTTTTTTATCTTCATATAGTGATTAAGTGTGTTTATGGCAGCTCAGTGACGCATAGCTTTAGGAATATGCGTCAAGTATAAACTAACGTCAAAATGAATGCGCACCAATTCTTAAAATAGTAGTGACAGCTTTCTATATTTTTGAACCTTTTTCGTACTTGGTACTTGGTCTATAATTAGTTCTTTACGTAGAATGAACAGAAAAATTCGTTGTCGAATCTTGCTTTCTCTGTCCAATCTGAATTAGCAATGACGAATGATGTGAATGGTTTTAAATTTTACCCTATAGTGGAATATCTAGTAATCTGTAGATAGACGACATTGATTATTATTATTTCCAGTATCACTTTTAATGCTGTAGCTTCGTGTCATTTGATCGGTAGTATTTATTCCTCCTTCAGTGGAGTTGTAATGCAGATTTATGTTTGTTGTCTGCCCATTATTTACTACAGCAGCTTGATGCTGAATCGTCAGCGTGAGAAGGTTTCTTTTAGAATGTTCTTTGGCTACGTACTAATGTCCTTGGTGGAGTCTTACTTTCAGGCTAACAGCAAACATGGAAGAAAGTTCTCTTCCACTTGTCTTCTGGAATGCTTTTTCTGTTCACTTTCATGGTTCCAATCAGCGTCAATTTAGTTTCGGCCTCTGCCAGAGGAATAGATGTACAGTATTTTGAGTCTCAGTTTCATCTGTGCTGTGGTCAGAGAAAGTAGATGTTCCCACCTCATTTACACGTTACTTGAAAGCTTCTTTGAATCCATTTTGAGTCAGAAATCTTGAACCGCTCATTTCTGTGCATTTTTAAACGCAACACGTATACCTGTCCTTCAGGTGCTATTGCCCTTTAGTATGGGTACGGATTTTACAACCTCGAGGTACCCGAGCAAGTAGCTAGGCAAATAATTCTGTATTTCAAGCCGGTGAGTTACAAAATATGTGTACTGCGAGTAAAGGCCAAGTTGTTTAATATGAGCATAATTAATGCACACGCCCCACAAAGGGATCACTTTTACTAAGCACTAGAAACTACGTATGACAGATATCCAAGAAATAAACGTTATAACAGTTGATGTGAATGCGAATATAGGAAAGTAAAGTATTTTTAAATCTCAGATTGGCAATTTTTGTCTGCACGATGTTTCAAATTAAAACGTTAACAGACTTATAAATTTCTCAACTTTAAAAAACATGGTAGTAGGCAGAACACATTTTCCGCATAAAAGAATATACGTAGCACTTGTACTTCACCAAATGGATTATGTATTGATTGACAGAAGAACTTTTTCAAACCTAATGGACGTCATAAGTTTTAGAGGTGCTAATATAGACTTGGATCATTATTTGGTGGGAAGCAAAGTAAGAGCAAGGATATCCAATGTTAAGAAAAGCAAAGGCGTGCAATTAATCAGATATAATGCAGAACTGCTCAAAGTATCGGAGATACAACAAAGGTTCAAAAATGAAATTCACGCACAGCTAGAAAACTTTACATAGAAGACATCAGTGGAGGACGAATGGAAGAGACGTCAGGCGGCAGTGAAGAGAGCAGCCAAGCAGACACTTGGGGAAATCAGAACCCCAAGGAAAACAGATTGGTTTGATGCGGAATGTTATGCAGCCACAAATGAGATATACAGAAGAATGCAGCAGCATAGAACCTGAGCAACAACAATCTAGAAGAAAAGATAAACGCAAATATAATCCAAAAAAGAGGCATTACGATAGTGAGACATTGGAAACGTTGAAGCTTCCAAAGCCAGAATGAGACTTGGAAGTTTAATCAGAAGATAAATAGAATGAGGAAAAATTTTAAAAGGAGGACAAATATGTGTAGAGAACATTTCTAATCAACAAAGAATATACCTGCGAAGATGGTCAGAACACTTTCGAGAACTACTAGAACGACATGACGAGGAAAACTAAAAGGCGGTCGTAGGGCACTTTCATATGGAACAGCACGGACAAGAAGAAATAGAACCCTTTACACTAAAAGAGCTCATCAAAGTCATTGAGAAACTTAAAAGCAACTCCCCAGAGAAGACCGGATTCCAGCTGAACTTTTTAAATTTAGGGAAAATACACTAGTCACACAAGTACAAAAAATAACCACTAAGGTATGGGGGAGAATCATAGCATGCCGAAGAGGTAGATCGTGGGAGTTCTGCGTTCCTTACATAAAAAGGGAGGTCAATTGAACTGTCAAAACTATAGGTGCATAACACTATTAAATGTCGCTTATAAAATTTTGCTAATATACACTTTGAGCGACTACGACTGAATGCATTTTTAGAGAATACCAAAGCGGATTCAAACCAGCGAGATTAACATCGTATCAAATATTTGTACTGCACCAGATCTTTTAAGTTATTATATATTTACGAGTATATAGTTTGACATTTATGGAAAGCTTCAATTTAATATTCCAATTGAGTATGTTTTGGTTACCGCTGGTCTCGTTCTGTATTAGTTTAATTATCATGGAGAAACATTATTTCTTGATCTATATGATTTTATTTTAAACGTCTTATAATTGCCACATTCAAGCGCAAGTTGTAAAAGACAGTTTTCTAAGACAAATTTAATAAAAACTAAATGCAGGACTAAATTTGCAACAGAAACAATAAACGGAGTGATGTTATCTTCCCAGCATATCTGTTTATAAAAAAAACTGTTATAGTTTTAAACGTAGTGACAAATGCTTGATAACTGCCAACCTTTATCCTACGAAAAAATCCAACAGGAAACCGAAATTGCAGATATTTACTTTGAGGACATAATAGTATAAGTATTTTGTAAATGTATTCTTTGGTGTTTACTTATATAAATATATTTGTTTCGTTTGTAAAAGGGCGACTAGTACATTTTCGAAGTATTGTCAAAATAATTATTAATTTTGTTTTAGATAAATACGTAAATATACCAGTCGACTAATCTGGCGACTTTTGTTTTATTTTATAAAAGTCATAACATGGTAAAAATAACAAAAAAAAATAATAAAGGGAAAAAGACCATAATTTTATAGTAGGATAATTTTTTCTAGAAACAATATTTTGTACGATAATGTACGATAATTTTTGACTGTCGATATGATAAGTTCCTTTTTGTGACCTAGCAACCCTGAAAACAATAAATCCGTTACGAATTTAACAGCCCTAGGGCTGTTATAGAACATTGTTTTGTATTTAGTTACTATAGGAACAACAATCACCCACTTTATTTAGGCAAACAATATTTGTCATATTCAACGGTATATTTATCTTTATTAGTTGATAGCGTAAGAAATGTTATACGAGACTCAATCGTTAAGTGCTTTATTGTAACAGTCCTCAAAAAATAGCAAAACTCGGCCCTTCGGGCCTCGTTTTTAAATTTTATTCGGCCTGTTTTGAGGCACTTGCCTATATTGTAACGTAATTTACTATAAAGTAGATACATTTCACCTTTTCATTGACTATAAGACTGCATATGACTCTGTGATACGTGCTCTGTAGGTTAGTGGTTAGCACGCCTACTTGGGATTCGGGAGGTCGTGGGTTCGATTCCCGTGACCGTCTGCTCTGATTCAGGTTTTTAGGTGGTTTCCTGAGTCAACAGAGTACCTTCTCTGAGGCGAATGCCAGGGCAGTACTTTACCTTTCCTGGCCTCTCTTCCTTTCTCCACCCCCCCTTTCTCTCACATATTCTATAATTCCTGTTCTTGGCTGAAGAGGGACGCACGGTCCCTATAGCAGCCTGCTCCCAGTTGGGGGAATTGAAATTACCTTAAACCTTTACCTACTTTTATGTTTCACTGCCACTGCAGGAAATATGGGCTTGCAGATCAACGAGCAAAAAACCAAATGTACGCTCACCGCCAACTAACAGAAAGCGAGATCTGGGTCAGAACTACAGAGTAGAAAGATACAACTTTGAAGTGGTGGATAAATTCATATTGGTTAATTGTAGTATCACGTGTCTGGCGAAATTAAACGAAGACTCGTTTGAGCAAATAAATGCTGCTTTGGATTAAGCCAACATTTTAAGAGTAAACAGCTATCGCATAGAACCAAAATAAGGCTATATAAGACACTTGTAATACCCGTGCTACCCTATGAAGCTGAAACGTGGCTACTACGCAAGGCTGATGCAACAAGACTTCTCATCTTTGAAAGTAAAATGTTGAGGAGACATTTTGAAGCAGTGTATGAGAATGGATGGCGACAAAGATATCGTGTGTTTAAAAAAAACTCATTTAGGGCACGCCTTGGAAAGAAAAATAAAAAGTCTAGTCATTTCTTGACTTAAGTCTATAGGCGAATGTCAGATTGCATTTTGTTTATTAAAACATCTGTCACCGTGACAGGCAAAAATTTACACTGCATTAAGTTTACTTGTATGAAGCAAAAAGAAAAATAAGATGGCATTTACACAACCTCAACAACTGTATTAATTATGACAGTCAATAAAAATGTTTTTTTTAAGTGTTTTATATATTTTTAGGAAAATAGTTCAAGATCAAGACATAATTTAGTTCTCTCTGACTTATGGTAGTTCATTTGCTTCAATGGGTATATATCAAGTTACGGCAAACATCAATTTGATCATGGCATGCTGCGAATAAGTTTTCTTTTAACGCACGATACAATTATGAGCTGTATGAAAGGTATGAGGGAATTGGACATGGCAGAAACATTGTGGCGTATATCAAAATAAAACGACTACAATGGGCTGGACATATTATTATTAGAGGCAGTGATAACTATCTGCCAAAAAAGTTAAGATGTATGGACGGAGTCGAGCAAGATAAGAGGCTTGTGGAAGTCAAGACCAACAAATGTCTGTAGCATTAATAATGATGAGCATGACACGTACCTGTCAACTAAACATAAGAATAATCTTGTGTAGGTTAGAATCACTGCTACCAACACTTAACAGCAGAATGTTCCTGTAGCGGAGCTTGTAGATATATAATATAATTGATCACTAGGTAGTAATTCGTATACACTACAAATTTAATAATCTTCTACAGTGCAGGTTCTGTCCACAGTGATTTCTTTTCGTTTCCAAAGATTTAAAAAAAAGCCTGAAACGTTGGTGGTGGTTAGGGAATTTCAACGGAGTTCTCTGCCTGGTTCAAGAAGTTGTTTTAAAGAGTGAATAAATAAATTACGGTTAAAGGAGAATATTTTGAGAAGTACTAAGTCCGTACTTAAAAAACAACACTCATTCTTTAGCTTGCTTTTTGATGACGATTTAAACCTCTGTAGTACTTTTCTGTATTTTGTTTTTTGGCATACGCTTCTAAACGAATATTATCCATTCCAGTTATGAAGAATAATTATCCAATTGTGTGGTGAGAAGTATTTCAGGTTGGTTTGCTCTGGAGTTGAATAGAGAATATTAGTTTCTTTATTAAACAGTATTAATTAAGGCTCACAAAATAGTTTATTAATATATTTTTTAAAATAGTTTGGTGCTTTGCGATTTATGAAATGCTCTCTAGAAAGCTACTGTACAATCGTTCTTAGTGTAGTTGATTTGCTTCAATAGCTTATTTTTATAATGTAGCAAGGTTAGCTATTGTCATTAAAAGAAAATATATTCATTTTTTATCAATCCAGTTCGTAATTGACATTAGTAGGCTGGACTGCTCGTAAATTCAACTTGCACATTACATTACAAATACATTCTCCTTCAGTTTAAGTTAACTCTGATAAATCTTATCGACAACTTTAGTCATGCGTATGTCGATACTAAAACGACATTAATAATTTCAACCTAAAATAATTAGTAAAGTAGTATTTATACTAGACCAAGGTAAATCGTAAATGACAACCGAACTATTCAATAATAAAAACCTTTTAGCGGAAGTTAAAATAATAAGCACAAGCTGCTATCAAATTATTTGTAAGATAAGGTATGATAAAGCGGAAAAACGCAGGAGTGTATAGCATTTAATATTGCGCAAACGAAGTGAAAGTGCTGCGTACGTCACATAAAAGCAAAATTCACTCTAGATGATTGTGGAAGATTGGACCAGCCAATTATGGTGATTAAACGAAACCTAATTTGAAAATAATTACGCGACATATTAGTATAAGCAAATAAATGCTTTTAACTGGAAATTTGGAATATGAGCGTACAGGAAGGAAGTGAACTGAGAAAATATGTCGCATGTAATTACATTGCGATTGGTGCATTCTAAATACGAGGGTTAAAGAAGATTTACTGCTTCTGGTTCACTCACAGAATAATTTTCCTGTGTACTATATACTTGCACCTTTACAACGTATGCTGATATATGAATATTCCATCTCCATTTCTTTTGAGTTATGAGCAGTAGCGGCTCGTGATAATTGAATTTTGGGGCTCTTAATTTTTAACAATTACTAAGCAAAAACTAACAAATAATCCCCTACATTCTGTCGATGTTTTAATTATGCAAATATAGCAATGATTTCTCATTTTAATAATTCAAAAGAAAACTTTATATGCATACGAGTAGAACAAAAAGGATTCAAACTCAACACAAACTGTATATGTGTTAAGAAACGAAACACGATCATTTATTTAATAATTGAAAAATAGAGCATGCATTAGATTTATAAATTTATTTGTTTTTGTTTGTAAATATCTACAGAAAAATTGCGAGTTTCAACTATATTTTGCAGGTCAAAATTTAATCAAAGTTTTTGTATTTTAACATGTTCAACTAACGGTAGGCTTTTAAAATTATTCTTGAGAATACCTAGTTACCTAGTTACTATTCTCCGCTAGTTTTTGGAGAAAACTGCACGAAACAACCGAAATTATTCAAAATAAATAAACGGGATCTAACTGCAATTGCTATTATATCTAAACACGGTTCACAAGGATGCAAGAACGTCCTTGTCCGCTGACATTAATTTTCAATATCAAAGATTACATCACATTTTTTATAGACGCACCGGTTGACTTTACCCTCGGATCGCATTATATTTCGGAAGCTCAATGTTTAGAAATAAGTGAATAAGCCCGCGAGTTTAACAGCTGGTTCGGCTACAACGTCGTTTGTAACATTGAAACTGTGATAGCTCCATTCTGCAGCATCAGCGTTTTGGGCCTTAATTGCCATATACATTTGTACCCTATTTGGAATCGCTTATACAGCTACCAGCCGCTTGGTGCATTGATACGAGCGAGTCTGTTGACACATAGCTCATGTTATGCTGACATACTTCTTGAATCTTTTTTACATGTTTTAAGCGGTATCGAATAGCTACCTCCGGATCTCATTACTTAAACCTTGTTATATTTTGTCGGTAGGATAGATTATAAAACATATTTTCAATATAGAACAGTTACTTCTTGCTAATGCCATATAGGCTGTTGACGGCTGGAAGACTAACGCCCCTGCGCCCCTAAGGAGCATTTACATTTTTTTGTAAATGAAGCACTTTTGAACACATTTTAAATATCAATACTTCTTACAGCAAACACCAGAGTCACACAAAGTGTAGGTCGACATAAGAAACCGGGTGAGTAACAGAATGCGCGAGATAAAGTGGACATTTGTGTGACGACTTAGTAGCGAAATCGAATATGTCAAAATAATCATCAAATAAAAACATAGAACGAAAAACATTAAATGCAGAAAATTAGGTATAATGCTTTCAAAATATTTACGTATACCATAGAGAAACAACTGCAACAGGCGAATACGTAATAGAGAAGGGAGTTGAAGGAAGGCACAAACCACTATAAATAGAAAAAATAAACTGTGTCCACATCTGTACACTTTATATTAGAATGTACCTGATATTCACAGTTAGTCCGCTACGAAGTAAATGAGCTGCGTCGCTACACCACCATTTCGGCTACTGTGAATCGTTTATCACATGCAAGCTAGTATATGTTGAGCTTTTAATTTTGATTAATCCCCCGTGAGAAGAACGGTTTATTTTGGGCCATTATGGGAAATATTAAAGTGCTAGGTTCTTTGGAGATGTTTAACACTCATCGTCAAGTACCCTTAGAAAGTGGTAGCGGTTTAATGGAAAGGATTTACTGACTTATTAAGCTGTTTTTATCATGTGTAATGGTATGGCGTATGTACGCCAATTTAAGAGTGAATCCATATTTCTTGTGGATCGATTACAGATTTCCCGAAGTTAGCTTGCTTGTTTCGTCGATGGGTTGATTTCTGGTCCGCCAACAATTTTTGAGACCGTTTTCTACCTGAAGGTATGAATTACAATAATGCGTTTGCAGGCTTTTTCTCCAGTATTTCCGGCTCTCCACTAAGAGATGTCTGGGTATATGGATGTACATAAGCCGCCTACTTCAAGTAGTGTGTAAGGCCCTGGTACCGTTGTTCAACCCACATCATCTTGAATAACACAAAGTCGGGTTTTTTTGTCTCAGTGTCTTATCCCCGGCTTGCGTCGCTACACTAGAGAGATATAAGTCGCTATGGGTCAACCACCCCAACTCACAGACACACAGGAATAAGAAGACTTCCCATCGCGTTTGTAGGATTTCAAATAACAGCGTCACAGAAATAGTTGGGTGAACTATGTATATTATTTTCAGGCGTTAAGTACTTTTTTCTGATTCGTTTGTTTATAGTCAACGACCCTTGCTACTTGATAATGGTTTTACATTCTACTCGTAATTTATCTTAGATTTTACTTACTTAGATAATTGTTGGTTGGGATAGCATACCGGATTAAGCTATTCATGGCCCATGGCGTCGAGCGAAAGACTTACTGTTTAAAACACTATTGGAGTTTATTTTTCTTTTAATAACAAATTTGAACCCTCTCCCCCAATACTTGCAATTTTTGTATAAAAATGCCATGCTGTATCAATAATTCATAAATTTCAATTTTCAACAGTTCTTGTTTTATGAAAGTGAGTACTTATGTGTTTATTTTAACATTAACCGTTTGGACTATTTTACAGTTAGCGAACCTAGCGTTGTTTGTATAACGTCAATTTTGATGTACTTGTTTATATGTGGTTGTATTTAATTGCTTTTAGCATTTACTTTGTGCTTCACCGTTAATGTCTCCATTTTTATAATGGGACATTCGCAATTCTCTACTCCGCTATCGTTTTCGCTGATGGTATTTGGCACCATTTTATGTTTTCCTTTAGTAGCTATAAGAGCCATTTGTCTTGATCCTTACTCACCACTATATAATAACCGAAACTTGAAACTAGCCTGGGCAGAGAACCTTCCAAAAGTTTTATAAGGTGAGACAAGCAATTATTCTAATGAAGGAGGAGTAACATTTTTTCCTCTAAAAAAAGCAACCGTATGTACTGTCTTTGCCTTACTTAAAATTAATGGAAGATTGCTAGATTATATTATTTAAATAACCTCCAATACCCGCCAATCTTTCATGAGCAACATTAAACACAAGTTCACAAAATTCTGGAGTTTCTTCTTCCTAATTAACTTCTCATTTTGCCATTATAACGTAGCAGAGAGGTCGGAATCCTCGATTATCTTGGAAACCTATTTTTGGTTCTAGCAACGTTTTTCTTATTTGGTTTGTGTTTAATTCTCTTATTTGCACTCTGTCCTTTAATGTAATAGAGTGGGCCCATATTAACTTATACGTCTGCGTTTCCATTTACTAAAGATAGTCCGTTCAAATAATTTATTATACTTTTGTGTCTTAATGATCCCCTTCAACTTTTTCTGCGATTTTCTTTGAATGTTTAGTTATGGGTGCTTTCATTTTAGATTTGTGCTCAACATCTTTTATGTTTCGGCTACAGAAATAAGGTTAAATATATTGTAATGATATACACAGGGGTATTAAAATCAATCTTAGAAAGGATTAAGGAAGTACAATGGTTGAAAATAATCAAGATCTATTCAAATATGAATTGGGAATGTGAATAGTTATTATGCAAGTCGAAAGTAAAAGAGAATTTGTAATTAAGTGGAGTATGGCTGTTTGAAAGGTAGATGGATTCAAAAATAATACAATATTTTAAAAATTAAGGTTTGAAGGGAATGACAAATACTTAATTGTAATAAATTATAAAAATAGTAGGTATAATTCAAATATTATGAGATAGAGTGTAAAAACTAGAAAAACGATATCGTTAAGCACTTTGTTTTGATTATTAGAAATAAAAAATTTTGAAAAATGTATCTGAAATAATTTGGTGCAATTAAAATATTAAAATAAACGCTAATTTTATTGAGAAATGTTTGGATGATAAAAAGGGTAATATACTAAATTGGCGTGGTGCAGTTAAAAAGGAAATTTAAACCGAGAAGAATAATTAAATACATAAAACTAAAGAAGATTGCAAGTATGTGGTAAAAAACTAGAGTAAAATACTAAGTCAAATTTATTGGAGAATTACATTTGACATCATACATTAATCGAATTGGATTGCGTCGGGCTGTTTGGTGCTAAGGGAGAGTTTCAGCGGAGGACCATTAGTTAAGGAGGCACGTTCCAGGAAGTTGGCAGATGCAGTATTGGAAGTAGGTAGCTGCAGATTTGGTCTGTTTGGTTGCATACTGTTGGGAAGGTTTGAGTTGCTGATTCTGGACAGTTGGGACTTCTTGTCTGCCAGTGGGGCCTTTCATTGTGGGATGGTGCTTGAGAGGTTGGATCAGTAGGCGAAGAAGAGCAGGTTGGTTAACATCTAGAACATTGTTGAAACCAGGTGAAATGTGGGTGATTTTGAGTAGTAATATAATTACTAGAAAAGGAAAAAAAGGCTTGAATCTAGTTTAGCGACCAACTCCGATCAACATGTGCTATACACCATTCGACGCGTCTCGTCGAGCTGAACAATATTGTCCATGGGGACAATCGGGGCAGACCAACGGTAACTGAAATACAGCACTCTAAAGTTTTTTCTTTATAAACCTTTTTCTTCGTGGAAAACACTCTGGGGCCTTTGGCGGGGCGCCGCACAGCATTTCGCGCAGCGTACCTTACCGAAGGCTAATAACAAGTCACACTGCGCGCCACCTAACCTAACCTTACCTAACATAACCTAACTTAACCTAATCTAATTTAGCGACCAACTCTGATCGACATGTGCTATACACCATTCGATGCGTCTCGTCGAGCTGAACAATATTGCTGCTGGGGACATTCGGGCCATACCAATGGTTACTGAGATACAGCACCCGAAAGTTTTTTTTTTGTAAATTTTTTTCTTCGTGGAATACACTCTGGAGCCTTTGGCGGGGCGCCGCACAGCACTTCGCGCAGCGTACCTCACCGAAGGCTAATAACAAGTCACACTGCGCGCCACCTAACCTAACCTTACCTAACATAACCTAACTTAACCTAATCTAGTTTAGCGACCAACTCCGATCGACATGTGCTATACACCATTCGACTCGTCTCGTCGAGCTGAACAATATTGCTGCTGGGGACATTCGGGGCAGACCAACGGTTACTAAGATACAGCACAGTAAAAATTAAAATGTCCCACTCTAAGTCTATGGCGCGTTCGCTTTAAAATGTATTTATGTAACATCATGTGTGTTGGATTGGGTTGGGTTGGTTTGGATTGGTTTGGTTTGGTTTGGGTTGGGTTGGGTTGGGTCGGGTTGGGTCGGGTTGGGTTGGGTTGGGTTGGTTTGGGTTGGGTGAGGTTAGGTTAGGTTAGGTTAGGATAGGTTAGGTTAGGTTAGGTTAGATTAGGTTAGGTTAAGTTAGGTTAGGATAGATTAGGTTAGGTTACCTTAGATTAGGTTAGGTTAGGTTAGGTTAGGCTAGGATAGGTTAGGTTAGGTTAGGTTTGGGTAGGCTAGGTTAGGTTAGGTTAGGTTAGGTTAGGTTATGTTAGGTCAGGTGAGGTTAAGCAAGGTTAGGTTAGGTTAGGTTAGGTTATGTTAGGTCAGGTTAGGATAGGTTAGGTTAAGTAAGGTTATGTTAGGTTAGGTTGGGTAAGGTAAGGTTAGGTTAGGTTAGGTTAGGTAAGGTTAGGTTAGGTTAGGTTAGGTTAGGTTAGGATAGGTTAGGTTAGGTTAGGTTAGGTTAGGTTAGGTTAGGATAGGTTAGGTTAGGTAAGGTTATGTTAGGTTAGGTTAGGTTAGGTAAGGTAAGGTTAGGTTAGGTAAGGTTAGGTTAGGTTAGGTTAGGTTAGGTTAGGATAGGTTAGGTTAGGTTAGGTTAGGTTAGATTTGGGATAGGTTAGGTTAGGTTAGGTTAGGGTAGGTTAGGTTAGGTTAGGTTAGATTATGTTAGGTCAGGTGAGGTTAAGCAAGGTTAGGTTAGGTTAAGTTAGGTTAGGGTAGGTTAGGTTAAGATAGGTTAGGTTAGGTAAGGTTATGTTAGGTTAGGTTAGGTAAGGTAAGGTTAGGTTAGGTTAGGTTAGGTTAGGATAGGTTAGGTTAGGTTAGGTTAGGTTAGGTTTGGAATAGGTTAGGTTAGGTTAGGTTAGGGTAGGTTAGGTTAGGTAAGGTAAGGTTAGGTAAGGTTAGGTAAGTTTAGGTTAGGTTAGGTTAGGTTAGGGTAGGTTAGGATAGGTTAGGTTAGGTTAGGTTAGGATAGGATAGGTTAGGTTAGGTTAGGGTAGTCTAGGTTAAGTTAGGTTAGGTTAGGTTAGGTTAGGTTAAGTTAGGTAAGGTAAGGTTAGGTTAGGTTAGTTAAAGTTAGGTTAGGCTAGGTTAGGTTAGGTTAGATTAGGTTAGGTTAGGTTAAGTTTGGTTAGGTTAGATTAGAATAGGTTAGGTTAGGTTAGGTAAGGTTAGGTTAGGTAAGGTTAGGTTAGGTTAGGTCGGAATGGGACGTTTCGCCGCCGCCGTTTTGCAACCGCCGGTTCGCCACGGCCGTTTCGCCGCCAAGCCGTTTTGCCACCAGCCGTTTCGCCGCCGGGCCAGTTCGCCGCCAATGTTAACGATTTCAAATTTACAGAATGTTAATGTCAACATTTAAGATTATTATGAAAACAACAAATTCCGGGTGAAATTCGGTGCACGGTCCGGTCTATTCCGCATGCGCTGCCAGCGAAGTAAGGTTTATGGTACGATCAGCGTCCGTCAAAATGTTGTGGGTGCCGCTATCGTCTGGTAATTTTTAAAGCAATGTTGTTGCGCTCTCGGCGGTGGTTCAGGTTAATGGTTTATGTTAGTTGTTGGGTCTTGATGATTTTTTTAGAGAAAAAATACGAGAGAGAGTCTGTTCAACGTTACATTTTTCTGTTCACTGTTACGTTTTTGTGCATGCGCACTAGACCGGATCGTCCACCGAATTTTTACCCAAATTAGTTAGTTTAGGTTAGGTTAGGTCATGATCATGTGTGTATCTATATGTTATTCAAAATATTGAAATTGTTCTGGCGGCGAACTGGCTCGGTGGTGAAACGGCAGGTGGCGAAACGCCCTGGCGGCGAAACGGCCGTGGCGAACCGGCGGTGGCAAAACGGCGGCGGCGAAACGTCCTAGACCCAGGTTAGGTTAGGTTAGGTTAAGTTAGGTTAGGTTAGGTTAGATTAGATTAGGTTAGGTTAAGTTAGGTTAGGTAAGGTTAGGTTGGGTTAGGTTAGGTTAGGTTAGATTAAGTTAGGTTAGGTTAGATTAGATTAGGTTAGGTAAGGTTAGGTTAGGTAAGGTTAGGTTAAGTTAGGTTAGGTAAGGTAAGGTAAGGTTAGGTTAGGTAAGGTTAGGTTAGGTTAGGTTAGGTTAGGTTAGGTTAGGTGCCGCGCATTGTGACTTGTTATTAGCCTTCGGTGAGGTACGCTGCGCGGCGCTTCGCCGAAGGCCTCAGAGTATTTTTCACGAGAAAAATTTATAAAAAAAAACTTTATTGTGCTGTATCTCAGTAACCGTTGGTCTGCCCCGAATATCTCCAGCAGCAATATTGTTCAGCTCGACGAGACGCGTCGAATGGTGTATAGCACATGTCGATCGGAGTTGGTCGCTAAATTAGATTAGGTTAAGTTAGGTTATGTTAGGTAAGGTTAGGTTAGGTGGTGCGCAGTGTGAATTGTTATTAGCCTTCGGTGAGGTACGCTGCGCGAAATGCTGTGCGGCGCCCCGCCAAAGGCCCCAGAGTGTTTTCCACGAAGAAAAAGGTTTATAAAAAAAAAACTTTAGAGTGCTGTATCTCAGTAACCATTGGTCTGCCCCGATTGTCCCTATGGACAATATTGTTCAGCTCGACGAGACGCGTCGAATGGTGTATAGCACATGTCGATCGGAGTTGGTCGCTAAACTAGATTCTTACCGAAAAAAAGACTAAAAAGGTGAATTAGTTATTAAAGAATTACTTACTGTTTTTAATATTGTTCTATACTAGTAAAACGATCTGGTATTTGTCATTTAAATTTTAAATCTGTCTGAAATATACTTGACATAAGTTATTTTGACTTATGGGAATGATATTTAAAATTAGAACATCAAATTTCAGAAATAAGCAATCTAGATAAAGGAATATACACCTGATTTTTCATGAGAGAGTACAAATAATAATTATTGATATTCTAAACATAAATAGTAGGCCAGTCGATAAGTCTTTTAAAATGGCTGTTAGCGGGAGTAATTCCGGACAAGCTGGAATAAATTTTAATCTGTTCTGTTGAGACTTAGAAAATATATATTAATTTTGCACCCCTTGACAGGCCCGGATTTAACCGCTACGCTTAAAAAAAGGTCTAAATTTTTATATTTTTCCTAATATTAGTGAATATCTCGATTAGTATCAACTTTTGAGTAAAATACGTAGTTACCAAAATTAAAGAAGAGTAAATTCTCTACAAAAAATGTTCTATACATTTTTGTCATATATTAGCTTGTTTCGAATTCATAGGCGTCGAAATATATTTGTTTTCGAGCATTTGCTTGTTACTTTCTTTTACGATAAAAGAAGTATTGGATTCACCCTAAAAATTCGAAATTGAGTTTTCAACAGATCTTCACGTTTTAAAGTACCCTGAACCCAAAAAACATGTTTTTGTTCATTGCTCTGTCTGTGTGTCTGTCTGGCTGTGTGTCTGTTTGTGAACAGAATATCTCAAAACGAAAAGAGGTATGACGTTGAAACTTCATATATAAGTTTTGTGTACTATCTAGATGCGACAGCAAGCTTTTGAAAAAAATCGCATAACCCGAAGTAGGTGTTTACTCTTGTGATTTTTCAGTTTTTTTTTTATTTTTTCAAAAACGGCTTTAACGATTTTTTTCAAACTTTACAATTTTATTAAATTTTTAATGTGTATTGATGTGAGCTAGGCAATTTTTCAGTCGAATACCTCTAAAATGGGTTTCTTTTGTTTTCTTTTCCAATTTTTTTTATTAACTCCTATTTTAAATAGAACACCCAGTATATTATTACATTCATGAATTCAGTTTAAAATTTTATAGAAAATTTGTCTCTTGAACTAACGCTCTATTGTGTACGGTTTCTGTACAAATTGCAATTTTTGAAAATTTTTGACAAATGCATGTATGTATGTATGTATGTATAATACTTACGGTGTAGAAGCTGCTGCTTTGTGTGCTTGCATCTGGCGGTACAATGCTCAACTTGCCCCGGATTCGGGATACAATGTTAAAGATTAAAAATCAAATTTTGGCTAATAGGCCAGTCGATAAGTCTTTTGAAATAGCTGTTAGCGGGAGTAATTCCGGATGATTCAATTAGGGACAACATTTTATTTCTGCATGCATTTAGTGGCTGCGATACTGTTTCTGAAAATGAAGTTCGTTAAACTTCTACAGAAAGAGAAAAACTTACAGAAGGCTGTTCAAATTTTCAAAGACCCAAACGCGTCCCCAGAGGAAATAGATAAAGTGGGAGAACAATTTCTTCTTCTTCTGTATGGATCAACACACTGTGTATCATTGAACAGGTATAGATACCAGTGTTTCGTACAATCTATTAACAGAAGTTTACCAAATCAAGCATCATTACTACCAACCAAAGACGCAGCTCGCTTGCACTCGTTCCGTACTTACAACCAAATTCAGCTATGGTATGGAAACGAAAAATCACCTTTCGAGTGGGGATGGAGAAATTCAAAGAATGGATTAATGCCCATTCCCACTGTACAAGACGCAGCTCCCCAAGAATTACTGAAACTAATTTCTTGTAAATGCGCCAAAGGTTGTAATGTATCTTGTCGCAAAGCAGGTTTTCATTGCTCAGTAATATGTGGTTTCTGTCAGGGCAAATCTAGTTTGAATACTGTGGACGTGATCGAAGTAGACGACGAAGACGACGACGAGGACTTGCATATCGATCTAGAACAATCAATAGAACATTCCCAAGATTATGAAGCAAATTCGGAACACGAGACAGATATTGTTGAAAGTCAAAGTGATATTGAAAAACCACCAACATCAAAAAGGCAAAAAAAATTGATAAGCAGTCAACTTCAAAAGAAACTTGAAGTTAGCAAAGTTGGAATAGTGGAACGTCAATAATAATACAAAAAATCTGGTGTGATACACGCACACAACTTCCTTTTACAGTGAACTTATAATTAGCCAAAATTTGATTTTTAATCTTTAACTTTGTATCCCGAATCCGGGGCAAGTTGAGCATGGTAGCGCCAGATACAAGCACATAAAGCACCAGCCTCTACACCGCAAGGTAAAACGAGGTTATCGATTATACATACATACATAGGTACATACATTCAAGCATTTGTCAAAAATTTTCAAAAATTGCAATTTGTACAGAAACCATACAAAATAAAGCGTTAGTTCAAGTGACAAATTTTCTCTAAAATTTTAAGCTGAATTCAAGAATGTAATAATATACTGGGTGTTCTATTTAAAACAGGAGTTAATAAAAAAAATTGGAAAAGAAAACAAAAGAAACCCATTTTAGAGGTATTCGACTGAAAAATTGCCTAGCTCGCATCAATACACATTAAAAATTTCATAAAATTGTAAAGCTTGAAAAAAATCGTTAGAGCCGTTTTTGAAAAAATCCAAAAAAACTGAAAAATCACAAGAGTAAACACCTACTTCCGGTTATGCGATTTTCTTCAAAAGCTTGCTGTCGCACCTAGATAGTACACAAAACTTATATATGAAGTTTCAACGGCATACCTCTTTTCGTTTTGAGATATTCTGTTCACAAACAGACACACAGACAGGCCGACACACAGACAGAGCAATGAACAAAAACATGTTTTTTGGGTTCAGGGCACTTTAAAACGTGAAGATCTGTTAAAAACTCAATTTCGAATTTTTAGGGTGAATCCAATACTTCTTTTATCGTAAAAGAAAGTAACAAGCAAATGCTCGAAAAAAAATATATTTCGACGCCTATGAATTCGAAACAAGCGAATATATGACAAAAATGTATAGAATATTTTTTGTAGAGAATTTACTCTTCTTTAATTTTGATAACTACGTATTTTGCTCAAAAGTTGATACTAATCGAGATATTCACTAATATTAGGAAAAATATAAAAATTTAGACCTTTTTTTAAGCATACCGGTTAAATCCGGGCCTGTCAAGGGGTGCAAAATTAATATATATTTTCTGAGTCCCAACAGAACAGATTAAAATTTATTCTAGCTTGTCCGGAATTATTCCCGCTAAAATGTACTTGTCGACTGGCCTAATAGTGGAGTTGCTTAATTCGAATTTTCTTAAGAATCGTTCAGATTGTGATACTAACTTGAAATTGGGTGAGCATAGACAGTTTTTTGAGACGAACAAAATGGGATATAGTGCCACTCAAAAAAAATTTGGTTTGGCCGTTATAACCTCAAAATCGTCAGAAATCGACATTATCTCGAGAACGGCGAATTGTATTAATATTTTTGTTATTACACAAATTAAAGTAAACTAAATTTTCTACAAAAATCGTGTAACGAGTTTTTTTGTGACTCCATTAGTTTTCTCAGTGGCAGGGAAATAATATATTTATAGCTGTAATATAATTTTATTTTTAATAAAAAATACCTAATTACATTTTTTTGTAACCTTTATTTTAACTAAATGTTTCTACTTTTGTGTTTTTTTATAAAATAGCAAAGAAAGGAATGCCTAAAAGTTAAAATTTTCGTTCACTGTCGGTTTCACAGCGGTCTCTATCACATAAACACATTACCGTACATCGTACATTTTAACTCTGCACGAGCGCATGAATATTTTTTACTATATATAACTCGACATTTGCAAGAAACCAGCTCCTTACACGCTGAAGTAGCTTCTGGAGATGTGGTCCAAACAGGCTGGTAAATTCCATTTTCCAGTTGCCACCCCCAAGATTCAGGATCTAGATGATTTGGGTTTGAAATCAAACATTGTCCCCATATAAGAGCTCCCTGAAACAATGCACGCTTTATGTGCTGAACAAGAGCTTCTTTTGTCAGCGGTAGTGATTGAAGCGATCTTTGCTTTTTAGTGAAAAGATGTTTCCTTGCCTCAACTATATCACATGTAGTGCTTGCTTTGTCATACAATAATATCACGAAACGTTCAATAATCCGCAACGCATCGGGTTCCACTTCACGTTTCGTATTTATTTGTTGTAAAGCTTCGGTTAGGTTGTTGAAACTATTTCAAATTCCACAAGTTGTTCGTTTGCTTTTGCCAAGAAATGACGAGGTAGTGTCACATCCTGTTAGAGAGTGAAACAGTGGCAGCGAAAGTGATTTCCTGGGACTAATTCCTTTAACAATTTCATGTGCAGGTAGGTAAAAATAGTGTTTACCTGTTCCAAATGCAATCCATAGGTATTTTAGATTCAATTGATAGAACGCAGCTACCGCTAGTACCAAAACATCAGTATCCACAGTTCTAATCTTGATAGATTCATGACCTTCCCGAACTGCATCAGACACGTGGAGTATAATTCTAACGTCAGCTTCTTCATGCGAACAAGGAGAAATCCAGGTTAAGTCACGACTATCAGCAGTAGAATGAGCCAGCCTCCTTGCTGTAACAACCAATTCTTTGTCCGTTTTGGTTTTTAATAACTCTGTGCTAAGAAAGGAAAAGAGCTCTTCTTTATTCTCATCCACTCTGAGGAACGTCTGCCATTGAATGGGAAGAGGGCTGAAGGGGTGACGTGATATCTGGTACCAGCCCCACGTGCTTGTCGTGATTGTGCTTTAATCCTATTGGATTGGTAAGTATCCCAAATAATGTAAAAATTTTCAATAACGTCAAGTTGTCGGTAAACATATGGAAGGAATACATTGTTGAAGTAATCTTGAAATGTCTTAGAATTACCAGGTTTCACCATTTGTACTAGAACTGGACCATAAAATATTCCGGTACTATAAATAGGTGATTTGGTTATAGTTTCTACTTTCTCCATCAAACAAGGAATCAGGTCCGATTTTATACAGTGTCTTATGTGTCCATTATTGGATAGTGACAGCGGGTGTGGTTCATTTTCATGACTGAAAAATGTATTCAAATCTCCACTCCTATTCTGGCATGCAATGTATAGCCTACCAAATTGTTGCACATCATTCTTGATGACTTTTAACTTGCTATAATTTTTGGACGCTTTTGGTGGTTCGAAATCGAACAGAGGAAATTTATTTTTGCGAATTACATCAGAAACCGTTTGTTTCTGGTTGATGAGTCGGTCTTCCATAAATCGTTGATAATCCTGTTTCCCCTTGTTCTCAACATTGCGCAGAGTTTTATGTATGAATTCATTAGCTGCCATAACTTTAGATACGAGTGAGACTAGTTCACTTAACATTTTGCTGCTCGTCGGTGAAATATTATTATTATCATTATTGTTACAAACGTATTATTTTTATGTATCATATTACTCATAACAATAATACTGTCGGTAACTTACTAAACGATCTACGCGATATCGTATTAAATAATGCTTGACAATCGTACCGCTATTTGGCCTAATTGTATGAAAACGGTTTGGTCTATGACAAAAAAGTATAAATGTTATTTTGTAGTGAATCTTGTGTTCTTCCATTTTACTTAGAACTTTTTTCCCATAAATACACGGTTTTCAAGATAATCGCAAAAAACTGTCCTCAAACTTATTTTTTTCAAAATGGCTGCCGAAAAATATTTTTTTTTCGCTTGGCACTATATCACATTTTGTTCGCCAAGAAAACCTTTACCTTTGTGCCAAATTTCATGTTAGTATCACAAAGTGAACGATTGTTATGCTTATCAACTCCACTAAAACCCACATTGATCTATGGATCTGAAGTCTGGCAAATCAGTAAAGCCAATGAGAGGAAAATACTAGCAACAGAAATGGATGCCCTCATACGGTCGTCTAGAAAGTCAAAATTAGAGAAGACTCGAAATGAAGAAATAAGAAGGATAACAAATAGAGAAATAACTATCATAGAGGAAGTTCAAAAGAAACTGCTTACTTGGTACGGGCACGTAAATAGAATGGGAGAAGAGCGGTTACCCAAAATGATACTGAACTGGAAGCCTGCCGAAAGAATGAAACGTGGACGTCCTCGAGAGACCTGGATAAAGGAAGTAACAAAAGCAATGTCCCTGAGAAATTTACAAGAAAGCGAATGGAATGATAGAAGGCAATGGAAACTAGGAACCGGAAGGCGACCCCAGTCGCTGTGAACCCGGATATACAGGGTGCCCGGATTTCGTAGGGACAACATGGGTAACTTTTGTATTTGAAGAGATAGAGAGACGATTAAATTAGCAAAAAGGTGCAGGTTTGAGAGCTGATTAAGAATCCATCTTCAAATTTTACTTGTCATGGCCCACTTGTCTAAAATTAAAAAAAAAACAAAATCTCCTCATTTCTTTTATATGCCGTAAGTTTTTTGTTACTTAAGATATTGAGAGGCGATTTGAACTAATTTGCATGGTAATTTAAATACTTTTATTGGCACTTAATAAAACCAATGTTATTTGTGTAAATTTTTAGTAATCTAACCTAACCTCAAAATTTTAAATTGGTACCGTGCAGTTTTTTTGGCCCTTTTAAGAGAGGATTTTTTTCTGAATGCAATGATGTATTACATGATATGGAAACTTTTTCAAAATTTTGAAAAACTGGGCTTATTCTTTTTACAGGCAGAAATCACTAGTGTCATGATCACAATAATTTTGTGTTTTATTTATTAAGTTATCTGTGAAATTATGTTTCGAAACAAAAAGAAGGCTTATCATCATACGTGCCTGTCAGTAGTGTGAGTGTTATTACTTCAACTTATAATAGAAAATTTTGAAAATATGTATTTTGTGCGTCTATCAAGTGCTACAAGAACGTAGAACTTACACGTCAAACATACGGAACACACTGACATCCCTGAAATCATATTCAAACATAATTGTCATAAAATTATCTTTCAAATAAAACCAATTTCATGGATATTAAAAACATCTTTCTGTGTTTTATTTCAATTTAAAGTTGTATCCCTCTAAAAAAACACCCTTTTATTTATCGTCCGATTTGGCTCATCGATTTGGCTCATATTCAGAATATATGTTAGTTACAGGGAGAGAAATATTTTTACAAAAAATTATTTTTGGGCAGCACAACGTCCATTATATCGCAAGATAATATTTTTTTTATTGCTGCTGCTTCTTGATATATTGCTATTATCAACGCCAGGTTTAATTTTATTAAAAAGTTTGCAATTCAAACACTATGCATCTGAATATAAACATGTATGTTACATGTTAAAATCGAACAATAAAGAATAATGAAAAACAGTAGGGACAGTACATAATTAATCGATGAATCAGACAATATTATTGTGAGTCAACAAGTGATTTATTAAAATTGATTTACTTGATTAATCATTTTATAAGTTATTATCGATTCTTACGGCATTTTAGTACATGAATTCAACTTGGTTACTATTAGGCCAAAAGGTATTTTTTTATTGTCATGCAGTCCCAATGATCGTAGGTACCTACAAACATTTCAGAAACTGTATTTTATTGTATTAGTTGATTTGATTTATTCCAATAAATAATACACAGAAATAATACGTAGAAAAAGAGTACAACACAAACAAAACCGTATTATAATTAAACAACAATAGTAAACATTTTTGAGTGTTTCAAAATATGAATTGGTTAATATATTGGTATTGCGTTTAGCTATGGAGAATGTATATTGTATACGTAAATATTCACGACACTGCCTGCCAATTGCTAGAAAAACTATTTTTGAAACATTCCGTTGATCGGCAAACTAATCCTAGTCTGAATGAAACCGCAGACTTCAGCAACCGTAAGGATGGTTGCCTATTTAAAGTCAAGTAGGAATAATCACAAGTTCAAGTCGCTTTCCTTATGGGCTTTTAAATGACATTTATGAAGAAAATTTGATTGGAAGAGGAGCCGTGAATTCTTGGTCTCCACTAAGTCCCGATATTACCACATTAGATTTTTTTCTGTGGGGTACTGTTAAGGAAAAGGTCTACCAAACGCCATTTGAAAGCAAAGAAAAATTAAGAAACCGAATAGTAGTGTACATCCATTACACGGGCCTTGGCGATTGGAATCGGGCTCGGTGAGACCATTCACAGTTGTCACCAAATTAACTGTGCTCTACTTAGAACCACAGACCTAAGAGATAGAGTAAGAATGTCAACACAACACCAGCACACACACCTATCACAATAGTTGCTGCGCAAGCGCAAAAGGCGCGCTCCAACTTTTTATTCCAAATCCGGGACAAGTTGAGGATTGTACCGCCAGATGCAACGCATAAAGCACGAGCCTCTACACCGCAAGGTAAAATGAGGTTATCGATAATACAAGAAGACATTTTCAGCCGTGGAGTTGCTTGCAAACGTCGTGGGGTTAATTAGCAGCGTACCCACGCTTTGCACGATTTTCAGCCTTCAAAATGTCTACAGCTTTGTTGCAGTACATTCAATAATTGTTTTCACCTAGTGGCATCAGTGCTACCTTGCTGCCACGTTTCTTCGATAGCTACAGAGATTGAGAGAATATAATATCATATTGAGATGGAGAAAATGCAATGAAAGACGAATGGAAGCATTAACATCGCACATAGAAGTCGGCAGATAAGCGTCAAAGCCACTGCCAGTTCACAATTATTTCAAACACGAAAAAGAAGAGCTAGTCAGCGGCCACCAACTCGCAAGTTTTGCCATCCACTTCGCCCCAGTTATTTTTACGCGGTGTGGATTCACCAGACCATTCAGCAACATATACTTTATTATGCTAAAATTTAAATTTTAACACAAAATATAAAAGATTCAAAATCAATTTGTAAATTGGTATGTAGAATTTTAACTTTCCACCTGCAGTAGTTACCACGATATGGCATTCATACTCCATTTAATCTCTTGGAGAGTAAATTACAAAAAAAACCTGAAAGTAGTTTGACCTAACTTATAAAAGGAACTGATATGAAGAACTTTAACTACCTGCCTGCGGTACTTATCGCTATATGGCGATCTATATATAGAAAAGCATATCTATCTCATTTATACGGGGGTGAATTGCAAAAAGCTCAATCGGTTTGCTCTGATTTATGAGTGTAAAGGAAACTTAATGTATCCGGTATCAACTTTCTATCTACAGTACTTTTCGCATTATGGTGATGTTTAGAAAAAAAATCCACCTGATATAACTTCTTTGTGGAATGAATTTCGATCTATAGAAAAACACATTTTATTTCCTCTGGGGATGCCAAAAACCCTAAAAACGGTTTGACGTGTTTTATAAAGGGAACGTATTGCATCCAGTTTCAATTTCCTATCTACAATACTTCCCGCGGTATTGCAATGTTTAGAAAAACACATATACCACCCTTAACCTCATTTTTAGGGAGGTTAGTCAATATCAAAACAGCTGAAAAACTATTTTACCCGATTTGTGAAATACCTATGTCGAATTTCTACTTCCCAGTTGGTGGGTCAAGCGGATAAAACCGCAGTCCACAGAAGCCATTTTTACCCTTAAAGTTGGAAAAATCTTCCGTTAGTGGGTATCTAGTAAGTGGATTCTAGCAGTTGGGGTTATTCAGATTTTCTAATTATAGGCAGACCTCGCCGTTCGCGGCTTTGCGGTTCGCTGATTTTATTTTACGCGGGGCACCTTTTTGCTCCCTTCTCTTTGCCGTTCGCGGATGGAATTGCCAACTGTTTCAACTTTCACACACTAGCGGCTGGTCTTATAAAGGCCACTAATCTGATGTTAACTATAATTCGCATAAAATGTGTTTGTTAATGAATAACTTGTCATACGGAATGGTACGATTGGCCGTCGCCGGTTCGCCATCGCCGTTTCGCCGTCGCTGGTTCGCCGTCGACCCGATTCGCCGTTGAGCCGATTCGCCATCGACCCAATTCGCCGTCGCAAGTGAAAATTTAAATAGCGTTCCACATCCACTGATGTATTCCGATATGGTGGAAATTTGAAACATATGCAATTTCAGCCATCTCGTAATTAATATTTTCTTAATTTGTAATGCCAGAGGGAATGTATGGCTAATCTTTTTACGATCTCGGAGTCTTTATTTACTGTAAATAGAGATTCACACTATTTGTTTGTAACGATACGGTCTTTATTACCTGCCACATACGCTAAGAATATCGGTAATGATATCGTTTAATGTTAGCGGCATCGATAAAAGTCAAATCTCTGTTTTTCAGACTTCTTACTGTACTAGAAAGTAGAGGATAATAGCAGAAATTAATGCTAACTAGTTTCGTAAACGTTTTTTGTTGCCGAATCTTCATATCTAAATTTTTAGCAAAAAGAAAGTTTCTTTACGTTCAGTTACCGACGATTTCACTGACCTCTGATTCATGAAATATTTTGTGTTTGTTCAGAAAAGGGAAACCGTCCTTTTAATCTATAATGATAGATAATGCTTTGTTACACCTCAATCACTATCGACGAAACCCACTTTGCAAACCCTAATTAAGGTAATAGCTTTCTGTAGGAATATACATTTAAACTGTGTTGGGCCATTAGTAATTAGGCAAGCTGAAAATATGGCAATGTCTCAAATATGAATCAACGCCGTGTATATGTTAAGTTGAACCAGCATGGAGATGGATTTTATGTGAATATTTCCTTCATATCCATAATAATGCGTAATGAATAAGGCTTCAGTCAGTTTAATAATGACAAAAATTCAAACGTCAACATTTAACCGCGGTTAAAAATGTGTCAAAATTTAATCGCATGTGAATAATTTTAACATGATGTGTTTCACTAACTGAATTCTATCTATTTATTCAGGAAATAATCAGACCGAGCATTCCACTTGCATGTAAACTAGCCTGAATAAATTTTGACAGTTTTCTGTTAGAATGTTTTGCTCTGAAGAAATATATCTTGTAAATTTTCCACCCCAAAATCCCGAGTGCTATGCACTGGGGATTCTTGTTGAGCAACAAAATTACTTGACACAACGTCAAATTTTAATGCACTTGGGATATTACTGTTGAATATGTCAATGTTGAATTTATATGGTTACAATACTTTCTGCTGCTTAGGCACCCCGTTATGGTCTTTCTAGATAAATCCAACAAGATAATTACCATGTAAAAGGTTGCCTCAATCCTTTCGAAGAAGATTAGATAAGATGCAAATTACGGGATCTTTCTATGCATTTTCTTAACTACCATCCACTTTTTGTAATATAAATACAAACAATTTCGGTAGGGCCTTTTAGTATCTACAGACTTCTCGTGGCAGTAAGAAGTTTTAATAATGGACGGAACAATTTTGTCAAAAAGGGGAAAAGAAAAATTTGCTGTAAATGGTTTTGTTTATGTGTTTGATACATTTAAAGTGATATTGGTGTTAAATTTTGGAGATGCGATCGAAGACAGATGTGCAAGGCAAGAATTCATACTAGAAATGGTGAAATTATTAAGGAAGTCAACCGACATTCCCACGATTCTTCGGCGGTTAATGTGGAAGTTGCACAAGTAGTAACGAAAGTGAAGAAACGTGCTGCAGAAACAACCAAAGGCACAATCCAGGTAATTTAATAGTAATTTATTATACAAGACGATAAAGTTAAATTTTATCTACGAGTGAATCGTTTAACAAATAACCATGCGGAGGCCGCACATAGAAGACTTCAGTTGGAATTGGGAATGGATCACCCAACAATCTGAAAATGTATCGAGGGGTTACGGAAAGTGCAGAAAGGACGGGATACTTACTACGAACAACTTGTTGCTGGTAATTCTCCACCATTAAAATTAAAAATATATAGAGATGCAGACGAGCGTATTTTATCGCTAGTTCAGAATTTTGATGATCTCCGATATTTTAGAATATCTTAGGGGCTTAGCACATAATTATGAAATGTATATAACATTACGTTATATTAAATATAATAAATATTACGTTGAATTAATGACAAATGATTTTTCTTATTAAACGGCGCATTTTATTTGTATTGACTTAAAACATTTAAATGTTCCGACGGCGAATCGGCCTGACGGCGAATTGGTCGACGGCGAACCGGGCCGACGGCGAAACGGCGACGGCGAATCGGCGACGGCCAATCGGCGACGGCGAATCGTACCAGACCCCTTGTCATAAGCACCAACGGTTTGATGAGCGATTTAAAGTTAACGTCAGATTAGTGACCTTTATAAGACCGGCCGTAAGTAAATAAAGCAGACGTAAACCGCATACGTCATGAACACCTAAATAACATTATTTATCACGAACTTGTAAACACACTTATCGAGCCTATTCCTTTGAATCTCTTATAACCAAATTGGACCTGAAATAAATCGTAAAACTATAACTTGAATAAACAAATGGACATTTGAGCTCTAGATTCAAGTGGCAGACTTATGTTGCGTATGGAATTTTAGTTCAAGCTTTACTGTCTTTTCGAGCGTTTCTGCAGAAAATTCAATTGAGTTCAATTTTTAAAACACGGAAAACCATGTCGTCAAAGCGTAAAGTTTCTGCTTCAGATTTGCCAGACAAAAAACGCTGAAAAGTTTAGGTTTTTTGAGGTAGCACAGTATAAATAAATCTAGTTAATGGAACGTAACCCCGTTTTTATCATTTATGTGTTTACTTGCGCATCACGGTTTTGCGCTTCGCGGCATTCTTCTGGAACGTAACCCCCGCCAACGGCGAGGTCTGCCTGAATCTGTAAGTGAGTGGGTTATAATTTTATATACAGGGTCTTACATCGATACCGGGACCGAAGATATTTCATAACTATGGGAGTTACATAAATATTGTGTATGTAAAAGTTGTAGGTAGGAAGATGGTGCACATTACTACAATAGTTGTGATTATAAGGTTAGCTCAAAAAAGTGGCGAATTAAACTTATTTTTTTAATGGAATGCCCTATATTTGGTTAGCTTAAAAGTTTTGCTCAACATTTGTAAATTTAATAATTTCGATATTTTCAAATAGAATGTTCTGTATATTTCTGTATTTTTGAAGAAACCCTTTTAATGAGCTTCCTTTTGATGTCTTACTTCATACATGTAAATTTAACTGCTTTTAGATATGCGTGCTTGAACATAAAGAACAATGTAAGATAGTTTATTTCAAGGGATAACAAGCAATTGAGCTCTCAAAAAACAGAGAAGACCAAGTGTAGAACGCACTAATTCAGCCACTACTGCAAACTAGAAATAACAAATACGGAAAAACCAAAAAAGACAATTAAATATAAAAAGCCATTGAATTTAGGGCTAGAAAATGAAACGTCAGAGGTAAGCTCAGTAATAGTAATTTACGTAACAAGTATAGAAAGTGGAGCTTTTCAGTACGAGTGAGATGTTTCCGGAAGAGGCCGTTAGGCCGAGTCCGGAATTTCGAGACGAGTATGGAAAAGCCACTTTCATACGAGTTTCGTACAATATTTTTTCGTACACTAGCATACAAAACGGATAACTAAATTTATCCTCGTATATAGCAAATAAGTAGAGTAATATTAATGTAATGTAGTATTATATGTGTTGTAACTAAGGAAACGTACGGCAAAGTGCTACTTTGCCGTACGAATACCGCAAAATACTACTTTGCCGTACGAATACCGCAAAGTGCAACTTTCTGATTAATAAATTGTACGGCAAAGTAGCTCTTTCAATGCTAATGTACGAAAAAAGTATTTTTCAAAGATACAGGGATATACAGGGTGTTCCATTTAAACAAATCGAAATAATTATATTTGCAGATTATGAGTCCTCTGTATAGCTTTAATACTCTGAGCAGGGAAGGAAATCTATTTAAATAGGTATTGGATTTTGGTGTATTGATTTAAATTTTTTTAAAATCTGATTTTATTTGACCTTGAAATTAATTTATTCCTGCATTTAGCGTTTTACGTGTTTATTATTTTTTGTATCAACACTGACTTGATTTATATTTTCTAAACCTGTTTTTGTGTTTTTATTTTTGGAGAGCCCAAGTTTAAATCATAATTTTAACGGCGTTTGTTTGTTATCCCTTGAAATAAAGCATCTTAAGGGGCTTAAATTGTTTTTATGTTCAAATGGGCATATCTCAAAAACAGTTGAATGTACAGGCATGAAGTAACATATCAAAGGAAAGCTCATCCAAAGGGTTTTTCAAAAATACAAAAACACACAAAGCGTTCTATTTGAAAAAAAATCGAAATGATTTAATTTGCAGATGTTGAGCACCCCGTATAGCATTAATACCTAGATCCCGTATATGTTTCACGAAAAACATAATTTTTTCGTAACGTTTTCCTTCATTCAATTGTATTCTTTTGCTTACCGCAGCTGCCTGAAGTTCGTTAATATCTCCAAAACAATTGACGTTAGACCCCTACAACTTCATATCAAAATAATTAGTATTTCAATGCAAAACTCTTAAGCTACGTAAATATAGGGCATTCCATTAAAAAAACAGGTAAGTTTGATTCGCCACACTTTTTTGAGCCACCCTTTATAATGAAAACCATCATTTTAGTAAAGTGTACCATCTTCGAACCTACAACTTTTATATACTCAATATTTATGTAACTCTCATAGTTTTAGAAATATCTTCCACTCTCGTATCGTTGCCGAACGCTGTATTAGATTAACAATTACCAAGCGATTGACGAAAGCAACTCTCAGTTAAAACTGGTAACAATAATCTCACTCATTTTTAATTGTTAATTTCGGTATCGAAAGTCCTATTAAACATAATGCACAATGGGAGTTAATGGAGGGCAGTCGACATACTCGCACATTACGTTCTTCTGTATTCAAGGCATACAATACATTTACGTCTTAACTCAGTAACTTAACAAATAAGAATAAACTTCATAGACCATGGCATCAAACCTATCTCAGTTAGTTGTTAAATTGGACACTCAGACAACTCATGATAAAAATTACCTAACCAACATTGGTTGAAAGTAATAATAATGTATAAGTCATATGGTTAAACAAATATGTTAAATTTCACAGATTATCATAATAGAATGTAATTATGCATGCCATTAACGAAGTGTAAGATTTACAATGAGTTGGTTCTAGTTATTGCTCAAAACATTACCTGTACAATTAATATATCGTTTGCTTATCTCATGCTCCTTAAGTGATAATTACCCCATACTACTAATAGGTTTGCCTACATTTTGATCGATAATTTTCTGTTATTAGTGACAGGTTAATAATTATAATTAAAAACGCAATCCATACAAAACTTTTTAAAGATGACAAATTAAATTGAAAGAACTAATTTGTATGGTTATCAATTTGATACTATAAGAGTTATATAAACATCGTGTATATAAAAATTGTAGGTACAAAAGTAGCGCACATTACTAAAACAGCTTTGATTCTACAAGGTGGCTCAAAAAAGTGCGGTGAATCAAACTTACTTTTTTTTTTAAATAGAATGCCCTATTATATTTAAAGAGCTTAAAAGTTTTGCATTGAAATACAAATTGTTTTGATATGAAGTTATATGGGACTAACATGAACTGTTTTGGAGATATTAACAATTTTATACAAAGAAATGCTGCACTTCAGGCGGCTGCTATAAGTAACAGAAAACAATTGAATGAAAGAAAACATAAAAAAAATGATTTTTTTTCGTGAGTTACCTTTCAAGTGTAAAATAGCGGCGGTGGGTATTAATGTTATACAGGGTGCTTCATATTTACAAATTTAATAATTTTAATTTTTAAATAGAACGCCCTCTACATTTTTGTATTTTTGAAAAGCTCGTTTAACGAGCATTTTTTTTATGTTACTTCATACCGCTAAATTCAACTGTTTTAAAATATGAGTGTTAGAACATGAAAACAATTTAAGCTCCTTAAAAGGTTTTTTCATGGGATAACAAGCAAACGCTATTATAATGCAAATTACACACTTGCAACTCTTCAAATACAACAAAAAACCAGAAATTAAATCTGAAAACTGACTGAATTTAGGGCTAATGGGAAATGAAATATCAGAATATAGATGATTTCTGAGGCTTTCACGGTCATTGTCATTAAGTAACAAACGACTTCCGGGATTGGACCGTGTCATGATTGAAGCCCCTTACGAAAGTGGGCGAAACGTTCAGTTCTTCGATCTCAACCATGACACGATCCAATCCCGGAAGTCGTTTGTTACTTATCAGAATATAATTTATTAAAAGCACTTATCAAAAATACAGAAATATATAGGATGTTCCATTAAACCGGCGTTGGACAACTGCACTCGGGCAGGTAAAAATTCCTAAATACATAGGACAGCTGCACTCGGTACTTAAGTGGCTCCATTATTCCGTATGGACAAGATCACTCGCTTCTAGTAAGTGGCTTAATGATCTAAGGAGGATCCTATATTTTTGTTTAAAAATGGGAACTGAGAAGGTGAAACTTTAATGATATACTTAGCTTTTATTTGCAAATTTTGTTTTTTGATCTAAACGTTTGAGTCGCACTGATAAAGCATATTTCAGGCTCATTAGCGATCATCAATCGTAGATACTGTCACGGAAGTTTTAGTGAAGTTGGTAATATAGGTCCGTCGATGGTAACACAAATAGGCTCGGCCGAGCTCAGCCTGGGTCGTAGGCTAATGTGGAACTTCCTCTTCTGGACCAGCTGGGAAGTCCTGGGCGCCAGGATCCTAAAATCTAAATTCCGAGCCTAGAGTCCCTGAAGCATCGGATACCAAAATGCTCAAGCTATTCGAACCAAAATAAAACCACTCAATACGACAATATCGTTTATTTCTATACCCTCGGCACTCGCCCCCAAATTGCAAGCGAAATAACAGACGTAACAAACTTAACCCTAGGAGTACGACATATGCGTTACGTAAAGGAACATTGGCGAATAATCACCCACACAAAAGATCCCTACATTCGTCAATATACATGAATATATATATATGCACTACAACAAATCAACGTACGAATGAATATATGCTCGTACTAAATCAAATTAAAGCACAAGTGAATATATGTACACACTAAATTAAGTTAAGGTACAAGTGAATATATGTACACATGAAATCAAATCAAGGTACGAATGAATATATGAACACGTTAAATCAATTTAAAGTACAAATGCATATGTTGGGCCTGACCTTGACCAACAGCTCGCAGCAAGCTGAAATACGGAAGCTAAAGTACGCGATTTGCCTTTCGCCCGCGTGGCTATTGGCAACAAATCATCGCAAAATTTAGTTTAACTAACAATTTCAAATCGACGTCCTCGAGCTCTATTAGCTATGCGTAACAGAAGCTAAGCGATAGCCTAATTACTTAGCGTGTGAACAAGAGCAGGTTTTTAGAGTAAGAAAATACCGCTGGGTGGGGCGCGATACATGTACATGTCTCGGTTACCGTGCGCGGTCTTGCAATTGATTTTGAATATGCAATCGTAAGCCTACCTAATAGAGAGCTCAAACCAACGATAACTCGCGCAAACTTTGAGCCAAACTGACACGAAATTAACCCTGGGGCGAGCTAATTGGTTTTACAAATATTCAAAGTAATTAATTAATTTGCTTAAGACATCTGCGCGCTCACTATTCTGATCGGCGTTCCCTAAAGCGAGTGTTCATGATGTACGCCAAACGTTGCGCAAAAAAAAACCACGGCACCAATCGTGTTCTCCTCAAACCGTGCAGTGCGTCGATAACAAAACAAAGAGCGGTCTGACCTTATCTCCAGTAAGCGGAAGATCCAACCTGAAGTCGGCGGTCGCTGCGAAGCTCAAGGGCTGCGATAAGTCGATGCTCCCCACCGGCAGGACGTTCCGCCAACCCTTGGGTTAGGGGTAGTAAGAAAACGATCGAGGAGCAGACCACGATAACGGACAGTTGTGGCCAAACGCAAAGCCAGTTTGAACGAGTTCGACTGGACTCAAAATCCACAAGTAGCGATAAAAATGAAGCCCTAAGAACGGACAATAAAATTACCATAACGCAAAACCAAACCTCGCCCTCATACATACTATGTTGTTAGGCGGCTTCTTGTATCGTTTCGATATTCGGACTTCCCTGGTTCTCCCAAATTGTGTAGTTCGGCGACGTAACCAAATCCAGCCGGAACTGTTTCTTATATTGCGAAAAACAAATCTTCACAATTCTCCAAACCATCGCAATATAAATATGCTAATTAGTGAAGCAGATCCCACATTTTGGCACTAATTATTCTCCACTAAATAGCTTAACGTCTCTCGCTAACTTTTCGGGCGAACAGTTGAAATCGAAATCCCCCAATTCTTCGAGCCTCGCGGAATTGCCAGCCGGGCTATCGCAAGCCACAGGCGCGCGAGCGGTCAGCCGCGCTCGGATATTCGATAAGCGCGAATACGACGGAGAAATTCGAATTAATTAACTAATCGAAGTTAATCGTTATAAACTCCCCCCTTCCTTGGCAGGCTGGAAATTTCGGAGAAAGGGACAGCCGAACGCATAAGCGAAGGAATAGATTAATAAGTCCAAAACTCGTGGGAAACAAAAAACTTCGCACACAATCGCATGAAAAATAAAATCCTCCCGTACCAAATTTAGGTGAAAGGGAAGGAAATCGGAGAGAACGGTCGCACGAGCGCAGTCCCGAGTTCAGGCACCAAGATTAGTCTTCGCAGCTGGATGTTAAAGGCGCGCCGGTGACTAATCCGATGTGAACCCCTCACAAGGAACGACGCTCCCACAAACGCCCTCCCCAACCCCCAACCGCAGACACAAGGCCGAAAAGTCCCACCCCGTGCTCATAAGAAGAGCTCAAAATCCCTAAAACAGCGAGCGCAGGTCACGAAAGAAGATTAAGAGTCCGCCATCAACATTCCTACCGACTTGTTCTCTATGTGATATGCGTAGACGTCTGTCAAGGTCGGACAGCACAAGAAATGGGGTACACACAGGGACAAAAGAGAGAGCACTAAGAAGAGAGTGATTTGGGTCCAGGCCGGAAGCCACGTGAGCCGAACACCACCCGCACCCTTCGCTGCGTGAAGATAAGGCTGCGCCGGTGGATGGGGCAGCTATGTTCGACACCCGAAACCTCACAGTCAGGAGTCCAAAGCACTCGGAAGAACGTTGGAGGGGAATCAAGAAAAGAAGACAACACTGAAGAAGGAATGGGAAGGACAGTCCGATGTCCGTCTGTCACGTCAGTCATTAGCGGGGATGAACCGAGATGGTGCCATCGTGTCGGCCGATGCCAACCCAGCCCAGGCCACCGTAGTGTCACCAATAAAGGAAACCTGAGAATGTAGGCGGACACCAGACGGCACGCGCAAAACCAAGGCTCAATCTCCACTGGTCGGGGATAAGTGTATAAGCCCAGGAGCGGCTTACACACTGAAACAACCTTGAAGAGGTTGGGAAGCAAAAGAAAAAGGACAAAGTCCAGCACAACGCTCAACCAAAAACGGACACAAACATTCCCGCACTAAAGCTCGAGGGAGCCAAAAAAAAAAAATACTAAGAAACCATGATGTTGTGGTCGGGGCCACAACCACTGCCGGGAAACAGCGGGACCCCAAGGTGGCCGAACGACGTCCGGAAACCCACCTCACACAACATTGCTAGGGAGAAAACAAGATGACGTTGTTCCTCAATAGGGACCTTCCCTACATGCCCAACCAACCTCCCAAATATTCATACGCTGATCAAAACCTAATCATGCCAAAACGTTATAGTAAATGAAGAAAAGAAAAGAGGGAAGAAAAAAAACTCGTGGATAGAGATTAGAATAGAAAATAGGGGGTTTGACTACGGGGGATCATAGACAGGCTTCAAATCTTGAACATGCCAAACGCCTCTGTCTGATTCCTCTTCATCTCTTAGCTGATACGTATTTAGCCCAAGTCTCTGATGAACGATAAAAGGCCCTAAATACTTTGGTCCAAGTTTGGCATTATAGTATTCCGTAGCATTAGATAGACTTTTGTTCTTACGCCAGACGCGTTGTCCGGGAACATATTCTACAGGACGTCTCCGGAGATCATAGGTTCGTTTGTTTCGCTCGTAAGCGCCTTGTAGCTTTTTCCTGAGGTCTTCATACATGGTCTGAAATCCGCGTTTCCTACGCTGCATTTCATTTATGAAAGGAACCTCTCGTTCATCTTCTTCATTTAGTTGATGTTGATGCTCTTTCCCGCTAATCTTGTGCTCTTTCCCAAAGTTTACATAATAAGGCGTGTATCCAGTAACTTCGTGTTTGGAGGTACGAATAGCACAACCGATAGATGCTAAATGTTCATCCCAATGCCGTTGATTATCTCGAATATACGACGACAGCATAGTTTTCACGACACGGTTCACTCTTTCCGTCGGGTCCGCTCTAGGGTAATACAGAGCCGTAAAAGAAATTTTCGCATGGTAATTGTCGCAGAGACGTTGAAATTCCTTGCTCTTCATTTGAACTCCGTTGTCGCAAATTATGTACTGAGGTACTCCGTATACTAAAAATATTCCTTCTTCTACACTCTTGACTAAGGCTTTTGCTGTAGCAGAACGAAGTGGAAACAACACTACATATTTGCTGAAATAATCAGTTACAACCAATATATGCGTATACCCCTGGGTTGACCTAGGTAACGGGCCCATAAAATCTAAACTAATTAGTTGCCACGGTTCAGTAACGGGGGGTCGGGTTCCCATTAAACCTGCAGGAGCCTTTTGCTCCGGTTTGTGTTCAGCACAAATCCTGCATGACTTCACATATCGTATAACATCAGCTCGCATCTGCGGCCAATAATTTTTGCTTCGAATTTTCCAAAATGTCTTGTAGATACCAACGTGTCCCGAAGTAGGGTGGTCATGACAGCGTCGAAGTAGTTCAGACCTTTCGTCTTTCGGAATAACACGTTTCCAATAGTCAGACTCTTGACTTAAATCAGGTATTTTGCACTTGGTATATTTGAAAAGGATTCCGTTATCGAGTCTCCAAGACGGAAATGCTTCTGGGTTCATTGAAACCTTTTGAATCATTTTGGTATACCACCGGTCTTTGAAGCGAGGTTGATCTTCGACGTCGACCCGAACGGTGTCAACTGAAACGGGCACGGATCTGGAAAGAAAATCTGGCACCACGTGTTCCCTACCTTTCCTATGGATCATATCGAAATCGTAGGGTTGTAGACGGAGCGCCCACCTAGCTAATCTGCCTTGCGGGTCTTTAAGGCGATTAAGCCATAGCAAACTATGATGGTCGGTAACGACAGTAAAGCGCACTCCTTCTAAGTAATGACGAAGTTTTTCAACCGCCCATATTACTGCCAGACATTCTCGTTCAGTGGTAGAATAGTTGCGTTCTTGGCGTGTAAGACTACGGGATAGGAAACAAATGACTTTCTCGACATCTTCGTGCTTCTGGACCAGAACTGCTCCAATACCATACGCAGAAGCGTCTGTTTGAAGAATAAACGGACTATCGAAATCTGGACAGCTGAGAACAGGTGCTGTAACTAATTGTTCTTTAATCTTCGTAAAAGCCTCATTACACTCCGAGGACCAATTCCAACGTATATTTTTCTTCATTAAGTTAGTTAATGGCGAGATGACAGAGGCGAAATTGGGTACGAAGCGGCGGTACCACGAAGCCATCCCAATGAATCTTCTTACTTCTGCAACATTCTTCGGTGAAACTATTTGCAAAATTGCTTCCACCTTTTCGGGATCAGGGCGTAACCCATATCGATCAACAACATAACCCAGATACTTTAATTGGGGCCTGCAAAATTGACACTTACCAACGTTGACAATAAGCTTAGCTTGATTCAAACGATCCAGAACTGTTTCCAAAGTTCGAAGGTGGTCTTCAAAATTCTGCGATACAATAATAATATCATCAAGATAAACCATCACCGACGGCTGTAAATCTGCGCCTAGAGCGGTATCGATAATTCTCTGCCAAGTGGCACCAGCGTTTGATAAACCGAACGGCATCCTCTTAAAATGGTACAAACCGCGACCAGGGACAGTAAAAGCTGTACATTCTCTGGAAGATGGCGAAAGCGGAACTTGCCAATACGCGGATTTAATATCTAAGCTAGTCAAATATACAGCATCCCGCAGTTTGTCTAGAATAGCAGATACATAGGGCAAGGGATACGCGTCCTTTTTAGTAACTGCATTAAGTTGCCTGAAATCTATACAAAATCTGTAAGTATCGTCCTTCTTTCGAACTAAACACACGGGAGAAGACCACGCACTCTTCGACGGTTCGATAACATCTAGTTGAAGCATGTTTTCTAATTCGGCGTCTATTATCTTCTGTTTATACGGCGAGACTGGATAATATCTCTGCTTCATCGGCTTAGTTCCTGGAAGCAACTCAATTTCATGTTGTCCTATATTAGTACAACCAACCGTAGCCGTCGGGTGCTTTAACTTTTCGTCTATGAGCCGGTCCAACATCCCCTTTTGCTCTAAAGTTAAAGATTTCTCATCTTGTATACTAGAAACGCTATGTTGTGGTTGTTCTGATGAGAACTGCCAAATATTTTGTCTTAGATCGGGTATAATGTCCATGGCTAACCAAAAATCCACACCAAATATTAAAGTTTGGGGAATACTGGGAATTACCAAAACGTCTAAAATTCGAACCTTTCCTTCAAGAACCATGGGTGCCGAAATAATACCTATACTAGAACATCGCTGACCATTGGCCATAGTACATTCCGACTCTCGTAAATGCAATTTCAGACCCAAGTCATTCAAAATTTTCAAACCAGGACCTCCAACAACCGTGCGACTGGCCCCTGAATCTAATAAGCCTACAATTTTATAACCTAATATAGTAACTTCCAAATAAGGACGCTGATCACCTTGAGCGTGACAAAGTACATAATCTAAAAGAATATTTTGTCGATCAGTTGAAGATAAAGTTGCCTTGGTCGTCAAAGAAGAAGCGGAGACAACCTTACGACCGGTCAGTTTCTCCGACACAGGTTTCCCGAATTGGTACAATCTGGGCAATTCCTGGAAGTAAATCCGAGTTTACCGCAACGGTAGCATAGTAACCGCTTAGATTCGGAACAACTGCGAACAGTATGACCGACCTTCTGACAATTCCAGCAAGTGCGAGCAGCAACAGCAGGCGACGGAAAATTTTCAGCATGGGAACTGGATTCGTTCCTGGAAAAATTTGAATCGATAGCAGCTAAACGATAGGGCTTCTTGGATTTCTGATAAGCGAGACCTGGCTCTAAGGTATGATAGGTACATGAAGGGGGTTGACGAAATCTACTCGAGCGGATATACGCGTCTTCGATCGATTTACATATGCGAGTCAACTCTTCTATTGATTTAGTAGCGTGCAAAGCCAATTGAGTTTGAAGAAACGGTTGTAAGTTCCTTCGAATTAAATTGACACGAGAGGCTTCCATTGGGGAAGTGGGTAAACGCCTAAATAAATTTTCCATGACAGCTATATAAACCGCTACGGGTTCTTCAGTTCCTTGAGTACGACATCTGATCTCTTCCCAAAGACTTTCTTCGTAGTCACAAGGTAAGAATGCTTCTTTCAATCGAAACACCAACTCGCCCCAATTACTAACTGAATCTCGAACGGAACGATACCAGATTAAAGCGTGTCCAGTAAACAGTTCAACGGCAGCCGTATATAATTGTTGTTTGGTAACACCTCGGGCATTCCTTACTTCTTCTAGTCTTTCTAGAAAATCGCATAGTCCAGCTTCTCCATCATAGCGGATGTTCCATTTATTAATGGCAAGATGGTTAGAAGTCAGGGATGATGTAGTTTGAGGTAACATAGTGCTACTGAACATTGACGAGCGACGAACGGTAGCCGGTTGCGGAGGAGCGGAACCAATATCAAAGCTTCTGAAGGCAGTTCCAATGTCTTCTACACCCGGACGAGAAGGAGTGGTAAAACGAACACGAGAACTTGATGGATACTCTTCTTCCGGCGCTGCATCTCGACTCTGAGCACCGTTATCCACGCTAACAGGTTCAAGCTCAATTAAGTCTGCGTCTTCGGCTGCACGTGGCGCTGCATTAACGATTTTTGATTCCAAATCGTCCAACAGCATGAGGTACTTATTCACCAATGCATCTCTTCTAGTGAGAGTGACTTCATCGTTGCTCTGTATGCGTTCTAAACGTCCATGTAAATGTAGCAGCCTCGTACGAATTCGCTTATAATCGTTCGTGGCGATTCCATCCTCGAATGTCGGTATTTCAATTTCAAACAAGTTCAGTTTTGCTTGACATATTCGTAACTCTTCGTCCACGTCCATCTCCAAATTGGGAAAAGTAGCATTTATCGAAGTCTCGAGGTTCAAACGAGCCCTAAGTAACTTACGCTTGTCGTGCACATTGCCCTGAAAAACTATGCCCCGAATACGTAGTTCGTAATCCAGTTCATCCACCAATAGTCTATTAATCTCCATGTTATTTACTAAAACTAACAAAATAACTATCCTATAAACTAATCAACGCCACTACTATACAATCGAAGACCACAAAAAACAAGTATCTATCAGCTAAATAAATAAAAAGTGGTGCTACAAATATTACAACCCCAGCGAAGACCTTTTCTTCGAATTGGCAGGAAGCTGTAAGAGAATAAAGAACGAGAAAAAAAAACTAAAGCAAAGTAACTGCAAAAGGCAACTGCGAAGGGATGATTGCGTCGAGGCCCCTACACGTTGGGCGTCAAAATTTATGTCACGGAAGTTTTAGTGAAGTTGGTAATATAGGTCCGTCGATGGTAACACAAATAGGCTCGGCCGAGCTCAGCCTGGGTCGTAGGCTAATGTGGAACTTCCTCTTCTGGACCAGCTGGGAAGTCCTGGGCGCCAGGATCCTAAAATCTAAATTCCGAGCCTAGAGTCCCTGAAGCATCGGATACCAAAATGCTCAAGCTATTCGAACCAAAATAAAACCACTCAATACGACAATATCGTTTATTTCTATACCCTCGGCACTCGCCCCCAAATTGCAAGCGAAATAACAGACGTAACAAACTTAACCCTAGGAGTACGACATATGCGTTACGTAAAGGAACATTGGCGAATAATCACCCACACAAAAGATCCCTACATTCGTCAATATACATGAATATATATATATGCACTACAACAAATCAACGTACGAATGAATATATGCTCGTACTAAATCAAATTAAAGCACAAGTGAATATATGTACACACTAAATCAAGTTAAGGTACAAGTGAATATATGTACACATGAAATCAAATCAAGGTACGAATGAATATATGAACACGTTAAATCAATTTAAAGTACAAATGCATATGTTGGGCCTGACCTAGACCAACAGCTCGCAGCAAGCTGAAATACGGAAGCTAAAGTACGCGATTTGCCTTTCGCCCGCGTGGCTATTGGCAACAAATCATCGCAAAATTTAGTTTAACTAACAATTTTAAATCGACGTCCTCGAGCTCTATTAGCTATGCGTAACAGAAGCTAAGCGATAGCCTAATTACTTAGCGTGTGAACAAGAGCAGGTTTTTAGAGTAAGAAAATACCGCTGGGTGGGGCGCGATACATGTACATGTCTCGGTTACCGTGCGCGGTCTTGCAATTGATTTTGAATATGCAATCGTAAGCCTACCTAATAGAGAGCTCAAACCAACGATAACTCGCGCAAACTTTGAGCCAAACTGACACGAAATTAACCCTGGGGCGAGCTAATTGGTTTTACAAATATTCAAAGTAATTAATTAATTTGCTTAAGACATCTGCGCGCTCACTATTCTGATCGGCGTTCCCTAAAGCGAGTGTTCATGATGTACGCCAAACGTTGCGCAAAAAAAAACCACGGCACCAATCGTGTTCTCCTCAAACCGTGCAGTGCGTCGATAACAAAACAAAGAGCGGTCTGACCTTATCTCCAGTAAGCGGAAGATCCAACCTGAAGTCGGCGGTCGCTGCGAAGCTCAAGGGCTGCGATAAGTCGGTGCTCCCCACCGGCAGGACGTTCCGCCAACCCTTGGGTTAGGGGTAGTAAGAAAACGATCGAGGAGCAGACCACGATAACGGACAGTTGTAGCCAAACGCAAAGCCAGTTTGAACGAGTTCGACTGGACTCAAAATCCACAAGTAGCGATAAAAATGAAGCCCTAAGAACGGACAATAAAATTACCATAACGCAAAACCAAACCTCGCCCTCATACATACTATGTTGTTAGGCGGCTTCTTGTATCGTTTCGATATTCGGACTTCCCTGGTTCTCCCAAATTGTGTAGTTCGGCGACGTAACCAAATCCAGCCGGAACTGTTTCTTATATTGCGAAAAACAAATCTTCACAATTCTCCAAACCATCGCAATATAAATATGCTAATTAGTGAAGCAGATCCCACATTTTGGCACTAATTATTCTCCACTAAATAGCTTAACGTCTCTCGCTAACTTTTCGGGCGAACAGTTGAAATCGAAATCCCCCAATTCTTCGAGCCTCGCGGAATTGCCAGCCGGGCTATCGCAAGCCACAGGCGCGCGAGCGGTCAGCCGCGCTCGGATATTCGATAAGCGCGAATACGACGGAGAAATTCGAATTAATTAACTAATCGAAGTTAATCGTTATAAACTCCCCCCTTCCTTGGCAGGCTGGAAATTTCGGAGAAAGGGACAGCCGAACGCATAAGCGAAGGAATAGATTAATAAGTCCAAAACTCGTGGGAAACAAAAAACTTCGCACACAATCGCATGAAAAATAAAATCCTCCCGTACCAAATTTAGGTGAAAGGGAAGGAAATCGGAGAGAACGGTCGCACGAGCGCAGTCCCGAGTTCAGGCACCAAGATTAGTCTTCGCAGCTGGATGTTAAAGGCGCGCCGGTGACTAATCCGATGTGAACCCCTCACAAGGAACGACGCTCCCACAAACGCCCTCCCCAACCCCCAACCGCAGACACAAGGCCGAAAAGTCCCACCCCGTGCTCATAAGAAGAGCTCAAAATCCCTAAAACAGCGAGCGCAGGTCACGAAAGAAGATTAAGAGTCCGCCATCAACATTCCTACCGACTTGTTCTCTATGTGATATGCGTAGACGTCTGTCAAGGTCGGACAGCACAAGAAATGGGGTACACACAGGGACAAAAGAGAGAGCACTAAGAAGAGAGTGATTTGGGTCCAGGCCGGAAGCCACGTGAGCCGAACACCACCCGCACCCTTCGCTGCGTGAAGATAAGGCTGCGCCGGTGGATGGGGCAGCTATGTTCGACACCCGAAACCTCACAGTCAGGAGTCCAAAGCACTCGGAAGAACGTTGGAGGGGAATCAAGAAAAGAAGACAACACTGAAGAAGGAATGGGAAGGACAGTCCGATGTCCGTCTGTCACGTCAGTCATTAGCGGGGATGAACCGAGATGGTGCCATCGTGTCGGCCGATGCCAACCCAGCCCAGGCCACCGTAGTGTCACCAATAAAGGAAACCTGAGAATGTAGGCGGACACCAGACGGCACGCGCAAAACCAAGGCTCAATCTCCACTGGTCGGGGATAAGTGTATAAGCCCAGGAGCGGCTTACACACTGAAACAACCTTGAAGAGGTTGGGAAGCAAAAGAAAAAGGACAAAGTCCAGCACAACGCTCAACCAAAAACGGACACAAACATTCCCGCACTAAAGCTCGAGGGAGCCAAAAAAAAAATACTAAGAAACCATGATGTTGTGGTCGGGGCCACAACCACTGCCGGGAAACAGCGGGACCCCAAGGTGGCCGAACGACGTCCGGAAACCCACCTCACACAACATTGCTAGGGAGAAAACAAGATGACGTTGTTCCTCAATAGGGACCTTCCCTACATGCCCAACCAACCTCCCAAATATTCATACGCTGATCAAAACCTAATCATGCCAAAACGTTATAGTAAATGAAGAAAAGAAAAGAGGGAAGAAAAAAAACTCGTGGATAGAGATTAGAATAGAAAATAGGGGGTTTGACTACGGGGGATCATAGACAGGCTTCAAATCTTGAACATGCCAAACGCCTCTGTCTGATTCCTCTTCATCTCTTAGCTGATACGTATTTAGCCCAAGTCTCTGATGAACGATAAAAGGCCCTAAATACTTTGGTCCAAGTTTGGCATTATAGTATTCCGTAGCATTAGATAGACTTTTGTTCTTACGCCAGACGCGTTGTCCGGGAACATATTCTACAGGACGTCTCCGGAGATCATAGGTTCGTTTGTTTCGCTCGTAAGCGCCTTGTAGCTTTTTCCTGAGGTCTTCATACATGGTCTGAAATCCGCGTTTCCTACGCTGCATTTCATTTATGAAAGGAACCTCTCGTTCATCTTCTTCATTTAGTTGATGTTGATGCTCTTTCCCGCTAATCTTGTGCTCTTTCCCAAAGTTTACATAATAAGGCGTGTATCCAGTAACTTCGTGTTTGGAGGTACGAATAGCACAACCGATAGATGCTAAATGTTCATCCCAATGCCGTTGATTATCTCGAATATACGACGACAGCATAGTTTTCACGACACGGTTCACTCTTTCCGTCGGGTCCGCTCTAGGGTAATACAGAGCCGTAAAAGAAATTTTCGCATGGTAATTGTCGCAGAGACGTTGAAATTCCTTGCTCTTCATTTGAACTCCGTTGTCGCAAATTATGTACTGAGGTACTCCGTATACTAAAAATATTCCTTCTTCTACACTCTTGACTAAGGCTTTTGCTGTAGCAGAACGAAGTGGAAACAACACTACATATTTGCTGAAATAATCAGTTACAACCAATATATGCGTATACCCCTGGGTTGACCTAGGTAACGGGCCCATAAAATCTAAACTAATTAGTTGCCACGGTTCAGTAACGGGGGGTCGGGTTCCCATTAAACCTGCAGGAGCCTTTTGCTCCGGTTTGTGTTCAGCACAAATCCTGCATGACTTCACATATCGTATAACATCAGCTCGCATCTGCGGCCAATAATTTTTGCTTCGAATTTTCCAAAATGTCTTGTAGATACCAACGTGTCCCGAAGTAGGGTGGTCATGACAGCGTCGAAGTAGTTCAGACCTTTCGTCTTTCGGAATAACACGTTTCCAATAGTCAGACTCTTGACTTAAATCAGGTATTTTGCACTTGGTATATTTGAAAAGGATTCCGTTATCGAGTCTCCAAGACGGAAATGCTTCTGGGTTCATTGAAACCTTTTGAATCATTTTGGTATACCACCGGTCTTTGAAGCGAGGTTGATCTTCGACGTCGACCCGAACGGTGTCAACTGAAACGGGCACGGATCTGGAAAGAAAATCTGGCACCACGTGTTCCCTACCTTTCCTATGGATCATATCGAAATCGTAGGGTTGTAGACGGAGCGCCCACCTAGCTAATCTGCCTTGCGGGTCTTTAAGGCGATTAAGCCATAGCAAACTATGATGGTCGGTAACGACAGTAAAGCGCACTCCTTCTAAGTAATGACGAAGTTTTTCAACCGCCCATATTACTGCCAGACATTCTCGTTCAGTGGTAGAATAGTTGCGTTCTTGGCGTGTAAGACTACGGGATAGGAAACAAATGACTTTCTCGACATCTTCGTGCTTCTGGACCAGAACTGCTCCAATACCATACGCAGAAGCGTCTGTTTGAAGAATAAACGGACTATCGAAATCTGGACAGCTGAGAACAGGTGCTGTAACTAATTGTTCTTTAATCTTCGTAAAAGCCTCATTACACTCCGAGGACCAATTCCAACGTATATTTTTCTTCATTAAGTTAGTTAATGGCGAGATGACAGAGGCGAAATTGGGTACGAAGCGGCGGTACCACGAAGCCATCCCAATGAATCTTCTTACTTCTGCAACATTCTTCGGTGAAACTATTTGCAAAATTGCTTCCACCTTTTCGGGATCAGGGCGTAACCCATATCGATCAACAACATAACCCAGATACTTTAATTGGGGCCTGCAAAATTGACACTTACCAACGTTGACAATAAGCTTAGCTTGATTCAAACGATCCAGAACTGTTTCCAAAGTTCGAAGGTGGTCTTCAAAATTCTGCGATACAATAATAATATCATCAAGATAAACCATCACCGACGGCTGTAAATCTGCGCCTAGAGCGGTATCGATAATTCTCTGCCAAGTGGCACCAGCGTTTGATAAACCGAACGGCATCCTCTTAAAATGGTACAAACCGCGACCAGGGACAGTAAAAGCTGTACATTCTCTGGAAGATGGCGAAAGCGGAACTTGCCAATACGCGGATTTAATATCTAAGCTAGTCAAATATACAGCATCCCGCAGTTTGTCTAGAATAGCAGATACATAGGGCAAGGGATACGCGTCCTTTTTAGTAACTGCATTAAGTTGCCTGAAATCTATACAAAATCTGTAAGTATCGTCCTTCTTTCGAACTAAACACACGGGAGAAGACCACGCACTCTTCGACGGTTCGATAACATCTAGTTGAAGCATGTTTTCTAATTCGGCGTCTATTATCTTCTGTTTATACGGCGAGACTGGATAATATCTCTGCTTCATCGGCTTAGTTCCTGGAAGCAACTCAATTTCATGTTGTCCTATATTAGTACAACCAAC
>CALNHX010009412.1:0-50172 GCA_940337035.1 Agriotes lineatus
TAATATAGAAATGAGAACTAGGAAACTTGCAGGATTTATAGTGACTAAAAAATACAATTTATCTATCTCCATCGGGTTTTCCAGCCACCAAATTTGAATTACTAGGTTGTGATAAACCGAATGTGACACCGTAGTGTACGGAATAGCTTTATATTGATGATTTGCTATTTATAATAGCATAAAAAATGCAGCTAAAAGTGGCCGTACGCTTTGACTGCTTTTCGAGCATCGCATTAATTTAATAAGGCACCTAATAAGCTCCTGAAGCCATTATTTGATCTAAATTAATATAGAAATGAGAACTAGGAAACTTGCAGGATTTATAGTGACTAAAAAATACAATTTATCTAACTCCATCGGGGTTTTCCAGCCACCAAATAAGAATTACTAGGTTGTGATAAACCGAATGTGACACCGTAGTGTACGGAATAGCTTTATATTGATGATTTGCTATTTATAATAGCACAAAAGATGCTGCTAAAAGTGGCCGTTCGCTTTGACTGCTTTTCGAGCATCGCATTAATTTAATAAGGCACCTAATAAGCTCCTGAACCCATTATTTGATCTAAATTAATATAGAAATGAGAACTAGAAAACTTGCAGGATTTATAGTGACTAAAAAATACAATTTATCTATCTCCATCGGGGTTTTCCAGCCACCAAATTTGAATTACTAGGTTGTGATAAACCGAATGTGACACCGTAGTGAACGGAATAGCTTTATAATGATGATTTGCTATTTATAATAGCACAAAAATGCTGCTAAAAGTCGCCGTTCGCTTTGACTGCTGTTCGAGCATCGCATTAATTTAATAAGGCACCTAATAAGCTTCTGAAGCAATTATTTTAATTAATTAATTTAGAAATGCAAGCTAGGGCACTTGCAGGATATATAGTGATTAAAAAATACAAATTATCTCTCGCCATCGGCGTTTTACAGCCACCAAAGTTGAATTGCTAGGTTGTGAAAATCTGAATGGGACACCGTAGTGTACGGAATAGCTTTATATTGATGTTTTTCCATATCTATTAGCACAAAAATTGCTTTTAAACGTCACCGTTCCCTTTGGCTGCTCTTCAGGCATCGCATTCATTTAGTACGGCACCTATTAAGCTCCTAAAGCTATTACTTTAACTAAATTAATATAGAAATGAGTGCTAGGAAACTTGCAGGAATTATAGTGACCAAAAAATACCTTTTATCTAACTCCATCGAGGTTTTCCAGCCACCAAATTTGAATTACTAGGTTGTGATAAACCGAATGTGACACCGTAGTGTACGGAATAGCTTTATATTGATGATTTGCTATTTATAATAGCACAAAAGATGCTGCTAAAAGTGGCCGTTCGCTTTGACTGCTTTTCGAGAATCGCATTAATTTAATAAGGCACCTAATAAGCTCCTGAACCCATTATTTGATCTAAATTAATATAGAAATGAGAACTAGAAAACTTGCAGGATTTATAGTGACTAAAAAATACAATTTATCTATCTCCATCGGGGTTTTCCAGCCACCAAATTTGAATTACTAGGTTGTGATAAACCGAATGTGACACCGTAGTGAACGGAATAGCTTTATAATGATGATTTGCTATTTATAATAGCACAAAAATGCTGCTAAAAGTCGCCGTTCGCTTTGACTGCTGTTCGAGCATCGCATTAATTTAATAAGGCACCTAATAAGCTTCTGAAGCAATTATTTTAATTAATTAATTTAGAAATGCAAGCTAGGGCACTTGCAGGATATATAGTGATTAAAAAATACAAATTATCTCTCTCCATCGGCGTTTTACAGCCACCAAAGTTGAATTGCTAGGTTGTGAAAATCTGAATGGGACACCGTAGTGTACGGAATAGCTTTATATTGATGTTTTTCCATATCTATTAGCACAAAAATTGCTTTTAAACGTCACCGTTCCCTTTGGCTGCTCTTCAGGCATCGCATTCATTTAGTACGGCACCTATTAAGCTCCTAAAGCTATTACTTTAACTAAATTAATATAGAAATGAGTGCTAGGAAACTTGCAGGAATTATAGTGACCAAAAAATACAATTTATCTAACTCCATCAGGGTTTTCCAGTCACCAAATTTGAATTACTAGGTTGTGATAAACCGAATGTGACACCGAAGTGTACGGAATAGCTTTATATAGATGATTTGCTATTTATAATAGCACAAAAATGCTGCTAAAAGTCGTCGTTTGCTTTGACTGCTTTTCGAGCATCGCATTAATTTAATAAGGCACCTAATAAGCTTCTGCAGCCATTATTTTAACTAAACTAATATAGAGATAAAAGCTAGGGAACTTGCAGGATTAATAGTGACTAAAAAATACCTTTTATCTAACCCCATAGGCGTTTTATAGCCACCAAATTTGAATTGCTAGGTTGTGAAAATCCGAATGGGACACCGTACTGTACGGAATAGCTTTATATTGATGATTTGCTATTTATAATAGCACAAAAGATGCTGCTAAAAGTGGCCGTTCGCTTTGACTGCTTTTCGAGCATCGCATTAATTTAATAAGGCACCTAATAAGCTCCTGAACCCATTATTTGATCTAAATTAATATAGAAATGAGAACTAGGAAACTTGCAGGATTTATAGTGACTAAAAAATACAATTTATCTATCTCCATCGGGGTTTTCCAGCCACCAAATTTGAATTACTAGGTTGTGATAAACCGAATGTGACACCGTAGTGTACGGAATAGCTTTATATTGATGATTTGCTATTTATAATAGCACAAAAGATGCTGCTAAAAGTGGCCGTTCGCTTTGACTGCTTTTCGAGCATCGCATTAATTTAATAAGGCACCTAATATGCTCCTGAACCCATTATTTGATCTAAATTAATATAGAAATGAGAACTAGGAAACTTGCAGGATTTATAGTGACTAAAAAATACAATTTCTCTATCTCCATCGGGGTTTTCCAGCCACCAAATTTGAATTACTAGGTTGTGATAAACCGAATGTGACACCGTAGTGTACGGAATAGCTTTATATTGATGATTTGCTATTTATAATAGCACAAAAGATGCTGCTAAAAGTGGCCGTTCGCTTTGACTGCTTTTCGAGCATCGCATTAATTTAATAAGGCACCTAATAAGCTCCTGAACCCATTATTTGATCTAAATTAATATAGAAATGAGAACTAGGAAACTTGCAGGATTTATAGTGACTAAAAAATACCTTTTATCTAACTCCATCGAGGTTTTCCAGCCACCAAATTTGAATTACTAAGTTGTGATAAACCGAATGTGACACCGTAGTGTATGGAATAGCTTTATATAGATGATTTGCTATTTATAATAGCACAAAAAATGCTGCTAAAAGTGCCCGTTCGCTTTGACTGCTTTTCGAGCGTCGCATTAATTTAATAAGGCACCTAATAAGCTCCTGAACCCATTATTTGATCTAAATTAATATAGAAATGAGAACTAGGAAACTTGCAGGATTTATAGTGACTAAAAAATACAATTTATCTATCTCCATCGGGGTTTTCCAGCCACCAAATTTGAATTACTAGGTTGTGATAAACCGAATGTGACACCGTAGTGTACGGAATAGCTTTATATAGATGATTTGCTATTTATAATAGCACAAAAAATGCTGCTAAAAGTGGCCGTACGCTTTGACTGCTTTTCGAGCATCGCATTAATTTAATAAGGCACCTAATAAGCTCCTGAAGCCATTATTTGATCTAAATTAATATAGAAATGAGAACTAGGAAACTTGCAGGATTTATAGTGACTAAAAAATACAATTTATCTATCTCCATCGGGGTTTTCCAGCCACCAAATTTGAATTACTAGGTTGTGATAAACCGAATGTGACACCGTAGTGTACGGAATAGCTTTATATTGATGATTTGCTATTTATAATAGCATAAAAAATGCAGCTAAAAGTGGCCGTACGCTTTGACTGCTTTTCGAGCATCGCATTAATTTAATAAGGCACCTAATAAGCTCCTGAAGCCATTATTTGATCTAAATTAATATAGAAATGAGAACTAGGAAACTTGCAGGATTTATAGTGACTAAAAAATACAATTTATCTAACTCCATCGGGGTTTTCCAGCCACCAAATAAGAATTACTAGGTTGTGATAAACCGAATGTGACACCGTAGTGTACGGAATAGCTTTATATTGATGATTTGCTATTTATAATAGCACAAAAGATGCTGCTAAAAGTGGCCGTTCGCTTTGACTGCTTTTCGAGCATCGCATTAATTTAATAAGGCACCTAATAAGCTCCTGAACCCATTATTTGATCTAAATTAATATAGAAATGAGAACTAGAAAACTTGCAGGATTTATAGTGACTAAAAAATACAATTTATCTATCTCCATCGGGGTTTTCCAGCCACCAAATTTGAATTACTAGGTTGTGATAAACCGAATGTGACACCGTAGTGAACGGAATAGCTTTATAATGATGATTTGCTATTTATAATAGCACAAAAATGCTGCTAAAAGTCGCCGTTCGCTTTGACTGCTGTTCGAGCATCGCATTAATTTAATAAGGCACCTAATAAGCTTCTGAAGCAATTATTTTAATTAATTAATTTAGAAATGCAAGCTAGGGCACTTGCAGGATATATAGTGATTAAAAAATACAAATTATCTCTCGCCATCGGCGTTTTACAGCCACCAAAGTTGAATTGCTAGGTTGAGAAAATCTGAATGGGACACCGTAGTGTACGGAATAGCTTTATATTGATGTTTTTCCATATCTATTAGCACAAAAATTGCTTTTAAACGTCACCGTTCCCTTTGGCTGCTCTTCAGGCATCGCATTCATTTAGTACGGCACCTATTAAGCTCCTAAAGCTATTACTTTAACTAAATTAATATAGAAATGAGTGCTAGGAAACTTGCAGGAATTATAGTGACCAAAAAATACCTTTTATCTAACTCCATCGAGGTTTTCCAGCCACCAAATTTGAATTACTAGGTTGTGATAAACCGAATGTGACACCGTAGTGTACGGAATAGTTTTATATTGATGATTTGCTATTTATAATAGCACAAAAGATGCTGCTAAAAGTGGGCGTTCGCTTTGACTGCTTTTCGAGAATCGCATTAATTTAATAAGGCACCTAATAAGCTCCTGAACCCATTATTTGATCTAAATTAATATAGAAATGAGAACTAGAAAACTTGCAGGATTTATAGTGACTAAAAAATACAATTTATCTATCTCCATCGGGGTTTTCCAGCCACCAAATTTGAATTACTAGGTTGTGATAAACCGAATGTGACACCGTAGTGAACGGAATAGCTTTATAATGATGATTTGCTATTTATAATAGCACAAAAATGCTGCTAAAAGTCGCCGTTCGCTTTGACTGCTGTTCGAGCATCGCATTAATTTAATAAGGCACCTAATAAGCTTCTGAAGCAATTATTTTAATTAATTAATTTAGAAATGCAAGCTAGGGCACTTGCAGGATATATAGTGATTAAAAAATACAAATTATCTCTCTCCATCGGCGTTTTACAGCCACCAAAGTTGAATTGCTAGGTTGTGAAAATCTGAATGGGACACCGTAGTGTACGGAATAGCTTTATATTGATGTTTTTCCATATCTATTAGCACAAAAATTGCTTTTAAACGTCACCGTTCCCTTTGGCTGCTCTTCAGGCATCGCATTCATTTAGTACGGCACCTATTAAGCTCCTAAAGCTATTACTTTAACTAAATTAATATAGAAATGAGTGCTAGGAAACTTGCAGGAATTATAGTGACCAAAAAATACAATTTATCTAACTCCATCAGGGTTTTCCAGTCACCAAATTTGAATACTAGGTTGTGATAAACCGAATGTGACACCGTAGTGTACGGAATAGCTTTATATAGATGATTTGCTATTTATAATAGCACAAAAATGCTGCTAAAAGTCGTCGTTTGCTTTGACTGCTTTTCGAGCATCGCATTAATTTAATAAGGCACCTAATAAGCTTCTGCAGCCATTATTTTAACTAAACTAATATAGAGATAAAAGCTAGGGAACTTGCAGGATTAATAGTGACTAAAAAATACCTTTTATCTAACCCCATAGGCGTTCTATAGCCACCAAATTTGAATTGCTAGGTTGTGAAAATCCGAATGGGACACCGTAGTGTACGGAATAGCTTTATATTGATGATTTGCTATTTATAATAGCACAAAAGATGCTGCTAAAAGTGGCCGTTCGCTTTGACTGCTTTTCGAGCATCGCATTAATTTAATAAGGCACCTAATAAGCTCCTGAACCCATTATTTGATCTAAATTAATATAGAAATGAGAACTAGGAAACTTGCAGGATTTATAGTGACTAAAAAATACAATTTATCTATCTCCATCGGGGTTTTCCAGCCACCAAATTTGAATTACTAGGTTGTGATAAACCGAATGTGACACCGTAGTGTACGGAATAGCTTTATATTGATGATTTGCTATTTATAATAGCACAAAAGATGCTGCTAAAAGTGGCCGTTCGCTTTGACTGCTTTTCGAGCATCGCATTAATTTAATAAGGCACCTAATAAGCTCCTGAACCCATTATTTGATCTAAATTAATATAGAAATGAGAACTAGGAAACTTGCAGGATTTATAGTGACTAAAAAATACAATTTATCTATCTCCATCGGGGTTTTCCAGCCACCAAATTTGAATTACTAGGTTGTGATAAACCGAATGTGACACCGTAGTGTACGGAATAGCTTTATATTGATGATTTGCTATTTATAATAGCACAAAAGATGCTGCTAAAAGTGGCCGTTCGCTTTGACTGCTTTTCGAGCATCGCATTAATTTAATAAGGCACCTAATAAGCTCCTGAAGCCATTATTTGATCTAAATTAATATAGAAATGAGAACTAGGAAACTTGCAGGATTTATAGTGACTAAAAAATACCTTTTATCTAACTCCATCGAGGTTTTCCAGCCACCAAATTTGAATTACTAAGTTGTGATAAACCGAATGTGACACCGTAGTGTATGGAATAGCTTTATATAGATGATTTGCTATTTATAATAGCACAAAAAATGCTGCTAAAAGTGCCCGTTCGCTTTGACTGCTTTTCGAGCGTCGCATTAATTTAATAAGGCACCTAATAAGCTCCTGAACCCATTATTTGATCTAAATTAATATAGAAATGAGAACTAGGAAACTTGCAGGATTTATAGTGACTAAAAAATACAATTTATCTATCTCCATCGGGGTTTTCCAGCCACCAAATTTGAATTACTAGGTTGTGATAAACCGAATGTGACACCGTAGTGTACGGAATAGCTTTATATAGATGATTTGCTATTTATAATAGCACAAAAAATGCTGCTAAAAGTGGCCGTACGCTTTGACTGCTTTTCGAGCATCGCATTAATTTAATAAGGCACCTAATAAGCTCCTGAAGCCATTATTTGATCTAAATTAATATAGAAATGAGAACTAGGAAACTTGCAGGATTTATAGTGACTAAAAAATACAATTTATCTATCTCCATCGGGGTTTTCCAGCCACCAAATTTGAATTACTAGGTTGTGATAAACCGAATGTGACACCGTAGTGTACGGAATAGCTTTATATTGATGATTTGCTATTTATAATAGCATACAAAATGCTGCTAAAAGTGGCCGTACGCTTTGACTGCTTTTCGAGCATCGCATTAATTTAATAAGGCACCTAATAAGCTCCTGAAGCCATTATTTGATCTAAATTAATATAGAAATGAGAACTAGGAAACTTGCAGGATTTATAGTGACTAAAAAATACAATTTATCTATCTCCATCGGGGTTTTCCAGCCACCAAATTTGAATTACTAGGTTGTGATAAACCGAATGTGACACCGTAGTGTACGGAATAGCTTTATATTGATGATTTGCTATTTATAATAGCATAAAAAATGCTGCTAAAAGTGGCCGTACGCTTTGATTGCTTTTCGAGCATCGCATTAATTTAATAAGGCACCTAATAAGCTCCTGAACCCATTATTTGATCTAAATTAATATAGAAATGAGAACTAGGAAACTTGCAGGATTTATAGTGACTAAAAAATACAATTTATCTAACTCCATCGGGGTTTTCCAGCCACCAAATTTGAATTACTAGGTTGTGATAAACCGAATGTGACACCGTAGTGTACGGAATAGCTTTATATTGATGATTTGCTATTTATAATAGCACAAAAAATGCTGCTAAAAGTGGCCGTACGCTTTGACTGCTTTTCGAGCATCGCATTAATTTAATAAGGCACCTAATAAGCTCCTGAAGCCATTATTTGATCTAAATTAATATAGAAATGAGAACTAGGAAACTTGCAGGATTTATAGAGACTAAAAAATACAATTTATCTATCTCCATCGGGGTTTTCCAGCCACCAAATTTGAATTACTAGGTTGTGATAAACCGAATGTGACACCGTAGTGTACGGAATAGCTTTATATTGATGATTTGCTATTTATAATAGCACAAAAGATGCTGCTAAAAGTGGCCGTTCGCTTTGACTGCTTTTCGAGCATCGCATTAATTTAATAAGGCACCTAATAAGCTCCTGAAGCCATTATTTGATCTAAATTAATATAGAAATGAGAACTAGGAAACTTGCAGGATTTATAGTGACTAAAAAATACAATTTATCTAACTCCATCGGGGTTTTCCAGCCACCAAATTTGAATTACTAGGTTGTGATAAACCGAATGTGACACCGTAGTGTACGGAATAGCTTTATATTGATGATTTGCTATTTATAATAGCACAAAAAATGCTGCTAAAAGTGGCTGTACGCTTTGACTGCTTTTCGAGCATCGCATTAATTTAATAAGGCACCTAATAAGCTCCTGAAGCCATTATTTGATCTAAATTAATATAGAAATGAGAACTAGGAAACTTGCAGGATTTATAGAGACTAAAAAATACAATTTATCTATCTCCATCGGGGTTTTCCAGCCACCAAATTTGAATTACTAGGTTGTGATAAACCGAATGTGACACCGTAGTGTACGGAATAGCTTTATATTGATGATTTGCTATTTATAATAGCACAAAAGATGCTGCTAAAAGTGGCCGTTCGCTTTGACTGCTTTTCGAGCATCGCATTAATTTAATAAGGCACCTAATAAGCTCCTGAACCCATTATTTGATCTAAATTAATATAGAAATGAGAACTAGGAAACTTGCAGGATTTATAGTGACTAAAAAATACAATTTATCTATCTCCATCGGGGTTTTCCAGCCACCAAATTTGAATTACTAGGTTGTGATAAACCGAATGTGACACCGTAGTGTACGGAATAGCTTTATATTGATGATTTGCTATTTATAATAGCACAAAAAATGCTGCTAAAAGTGGCCGTACGCTTTGACTGCTTTTCGAGCATCGCATTAATTTAATAAGGCACCTAATAAGCTCCTGAAGCCATTATTTGATCTAAATTAATATAGAAATGGGAACTAGGAAACTTGCAAGATTTATAGTGACTAAAAAATACAATTTATCTAACTCCATCGGGGTTTTCCAGCCACCAAATTTGAATTACTAGGTTGTGATAAACCGAATGTGACACCGTAGTGTACGGAATAGCTTTATATTGATGATTTGCTATTTATAATAGCACAAAAAATGCTGCTAAAAGTGGCCGTACGCTTTGACTGCTTTTCGAGCATCGCATTAATTTAATAAGGCACCTAATAAGCTCCTGAAGCCATTATTTGATCTAAATTAATATAGAAATGAGAACTAGGAAACTTGCAGGATTTATAGTGACTAAAAAATACAATTTATCTATCTCCATCGGGGTTTTCCAGCCACCAAATTTGAATTACTAGGTTGTGATAAACCGAATGTGACACCGTAGTGTACGGAATAGCTTTATATTGATGATTTGCTATTTATAATAGCATAAAAAATGCTGCTAAAAGTGGCCGTACGCTTTGACTGCTTTTCGAGCATCGCATTAATTTAATAAGGCACCTAATAAGCTCCTGAACCCATTATTTGATCTAAATTAATATAGAAATGAGAACTAGGAAACTTGCAGGATTTATAGTGACTAAAAAATACAATTTATCTAACTCCATCGGGGTTTTCCAGCCACCAAATTTGAATTACTAGGTTGTGATAAACCGAATGTGACACCGTAGTGTACGGAATAGCTTTATATTGATGATTTGCTATTTATAATAGCACAAAAAATGCTGCTAAAAGTGGCCGTACGCTTTGACTGCTTTTCGAGCATCGCATTAATTTAATAAGGCACCTAATAAGCTCCTGAAGCCATTATTTGATCTAAATTAATATAGAAATGAGAACTAGGAAACTTGCAGGATTTATAGAGACTAAAAAATACAATTTATCTATCTCCATCGGGGTTTTCCAGCCACCAAATTTGAATTACTAGGTTGTGATAAACCGAATGTGACACCGTAGTGTACGGAATAGCTTTATATTGATGATTTGCTATTTATAATAGCACAAAAGATGCTGCTAAAAGTGGCCGTTCGCTTTGACTGCTTTTCGAGCATCGCATTAATTTAATAAGGCACCTAATAAGCTCCTGAAGCCATTATTTGATCTAAATTAATATAGAAATGAGAACTAGGAAACTTGCAGGATTTATAGTGACTAAAAAATACAATTTATCTAACTCCATCGGGGTTTTCCAGCCACCAAATTTGAATTACTAGGTTGTGATAAACCGAATGTGACACCGTAGTGTACGGAATAGCTTTATATTGATGATTTGCTATTTATAATAGCACAAAAAATGCTGCTAAAAGTGGCCGTACGCTTTGACTGCTTTTCGAGCATCGCATTGATTTAATAAGGCACCTAATAAGCTCCTGAAGCCATTATTTGATCTAAATTAATATAGAAATGAGAACTAGGAAACTTGCAGGATTTATAGAGACTAAAAAATACAATTTATCTATCTCCATCGGGGTTTTCCAGCCACCAAATTTGAATTACTAGGTTGTGATAAACCGAATGTGACACCGTAGTGTACGGAATAGCTTTATATTGATGATTTGCTATTTATAATAGCACAAAAGATGCTGCTAAAAGTGGCCGTTCGCTTTGACTGCTTTTCGAGCATCGCATTAATTTAATAAGGCACCTAATAAGCTCCTGAACCCATTATTTGATCTAAATTAATATAGAAATGAGAACTAGGAAACTTGCAGGATTTATAGTGACTAAAAAATACAATTTATCTATCTCCATCGGGGTTTTCCAGCCACCAAATTTGAATTACTAGGTTGTGATAAACCGAATGTGACACCGTAGTGTACGGAATAGCTTTATATTGATGATTTGCTATTTATAATAGCACAAAAAATGCTGCTAAAAGTGGCCGTACGCTTTGACTGCTTTTCGAGCATCGCATTAATTTAATAAGGCACCTAATAAGCTCCTGAAGCCATTATTTGATCTAAATTAATATAGAAATGGGAACTAGGAAACTTGCAAGATTTATAGTGACTAAAAAATACAATTTATCTAACTCCATCGGGGTTTTCCAGCCACCAAATTTGAATTACTAGGTTGTGATAAACCGAATGTGACACCGTAGTGTACGGAATAGCTTTATATTGATGATTTGCTATTTATAATAGCACAAAAAATGCTGCTAAAAGTGGCCGTACGCTTTGACTGCTTTTCGAGCATCGCATTAATTTAATAAGGCACCTAATAAGCTCCTGAAGCCATTATTTGATCTAAATTAATATAGAAATGAGAACTAGGAAACTTGCAGGATTTATAGTGACTAAAAAATACAATTTATCTATCTCCATCGGGGTTTTCCAGCCACCAAATTTGAATTACTAGGTTGTGATAAACCGAATGTGACACCGTAGTGTACGGAATAGCTTTATATTGATGATTTGCTATTTATAATAGCATAAAAAATGCTGCTAAAAGTGGCCGTACGCTTTGACTGCTTTTCGAGCATCGCATTAATTTAATAAGGCACCTAATAAGCTCCTGAAGCCATCATTTGATCTAAATTAATATAGAAATGAGAACTAGGAAACTTGCAGGATTTATAGTGACTAAAAAATACAATTTATCTATCTCCATCGGGGTTTTCCAGCCAACAAATTTGAATTACTAGGTTGTGATAAACCGAATGTGACACCGCAGTGTACGGAATAGCTTTATATTGATGATTTGCTATTTATAATAGCACAAAAGATGCTGCTAAAAGTGGCCGTTCGCTTTGACTGCTTTTCGAGAATCGCATTAATTTAATAAGGCACCTAATAAGCTCCTGAACCCATTATTTGATCTAAATTAATATAGAAATGAGAACTAGGAAACTTGCAGGATTTATAGTGATTAAAAAATACCTTTTATCTAACTCCATCGAGGTTTTCCAGCCACCAAATTTGAATTACTAGGTTGTGATAAACCGAATGTGACACCGTAGTGTATGGAATAGCTTTATATAGATGATTTGCTATTTATAATAGCACAAAAAATGCTGCTAAAAGTGCCCGTTCGCTTTGACTGCTTTTCGAGCATCGCATTAATTTAATAAGGCACCTAATAAGCTCCTGAAGCCATTATTTGATCTAAATTAATATAGAAATGAGAACTAGGAAACTTGCAGGATTTATAGTGACTAAAAAATACAATTTATCTATCTCCATCGGGGTTTTCCAGCCACCAAATTTGAATTACTAGGTTGTGATAAACCGAATGTGACACCGTAGTGTATGGAATAGCTTTATATAGATGATTTGCTATTTATAATAGCACAAAAAAATGCTGCTAAAAGTGCCCGTTCGCTTTGACTGCTTTTCGAGCGTCGCATTAATTTAATAAGGCACCTAATAAGCTCCTGAAGCCATTATTTGATCTAAATTAATATAGAAATGAGAACTAGGAAACTTGCAGGATTTATAGTGACTAAAAAATACAATTTATCTATCTCCATCGGGGTTTTCCAGCCAACAAATTTGAATTACTAGGTTGTGATAAACCGAATGTGACACCGTAGTGTATGGAATAGCTTTATATAGATGATTTGCTATTTATAATAGCACAAAAAATGCTGCTAAAAGTGCCCGTTCGCTTTGACTGCTTTTCGAGCGTCGCATTAATTTAATAAGGCACCTAATAAGCTCCTGAAGCCATTATTTGATCTAAATTAATATATAAATGAGAACTAGGAAACTTGCAGGATTTATAGTGACTAAAAAATACAATTTATCTATCTCCATCGGGGTTTTCCAGCCACCAAATTTGAATTACTAGGTTGTGATAAACCGAATGTGACACCGTAGTGTACGGAATAGCTTTATATTGATGATTTGCTATTTATAATAGCATAAAAAATGCTGCTAAAAGTGGCCGTACGCTTTGACTGCTTTTCGAGCATCGCATTAATTTAATAAGGCACCTAATAAGCTCCTGAAGCCATTATTTGATCTAAATTAATATAGAAATGAGAACTAGGAAACTTGCAGGATTTATAGAGACTAAAAAATACAATTTATCTATCTCCATCGGGGTTTTCCAGCCACCAAATTTGAATTACTAGGTTGTGATAAACCGAATGTGACACCGTAGTGTACGGAATAGCTTTATATTGATGATTTGCTATTTATAATAGCACAAAAGATGCTGCTAAAAGTGGCCGTTCGCTTTGACTGCTTTTCGAGCATCGCATTAATTTAATAAGGCACCTAATAAGCTCCTGAACCCATTATTTGATCTAAATTAATATAGAAATGAGAACTAGGAAACTTGCAGGATTTATAGTGACTAAAAAATACAATTTATCTATCTCCATCGGGGTTTTCCAGCCACCAAATTTGAATTACTAGGTTGTGATAAACCGAATGTGACACCGTAGTGTACGGAATAGCTTTATATTGATGATTTGCTATTTATAATAGCACAAAAAATGCTGCTAAAAGTGGCCGTACGCTTTGACTGCTTTTCGAGCATCGCATTAATTTAATAAGGCACCTAATAAGCTCCTGAAGCCATTATTTGATCTAAATTAATATAGAAATGGGAACTAGGAAACTTGCAAGATTTATAGTGACTAAAAAATACAATTTATCTAACTCCATCGGGGTTTTCCAGCCACCAAATTTGAATTACTAGGTTGTGATAAACCGAATGTGACACCGTAGTGTACGGAATAGCTTTATATTGATGATTTGCTATTTATAATAGCACAAAAAATGCTGCTAAAAGTGGCCGTACGCTTTGACTGCTTTTCGAGCAACGCATTAATTTAATAAGGCACCTAATAAGCTCCTGAAGCCATTATTTGATCTAAATTAATATAGAAATGAGAACTAGGAAACTTGCAGGATTTATAGTGACTAAAAAATACAATTTATCTATCTCCATCGGGGTTTTCCAGCCACCAAATTTGAATTACTAGGTTGTGATAAACCGAATGTGACACCGTAGTGTACGGAATAGCTTTATATTGATGATTTGCTATTTATAATAGCATAAAAAATGCTGCTAAAAGTGGCCGTACGCTTTGACTGCTTTTCGAGCATCGCATTAATTTAATAAGGCACCTAATAAGCTCCTGAAGCCATCATTTGATCTAAATTAATATAGAAATGAGAACTAGGAAACTTGCAGGATTTATAGTGACTAAAAAATACAATTTATCTATCTCCATCGGGGTTTTCCAGCCCACAAATTTGAATTACTAGGTTGTGATAAACCGAATGTGACACCGCAGTGTACGGAATAGCTTTATATTGATGATTTGCTATTTATAATAGCACAAAAGATGCTGCTAAAAGTGGCCGTTCGCTTTGACTGCTTTTCCAGAATCGCATTAATTTAATAAGGCACCTAATAAGCTCCTGAACCCATTATTTGATCTAAATTAATATAGAAATGAGAACTAGGAAACTTGCAGGATTTATAGTGATTAAAAAATACCTTTTATCTAACTCCATCGAGGTTTTCCAGCCACCAAATGTGAATTACTAGGTTGTGATAAACCGAATGTGACACCGTAGTGTATGGAATAGCTTTATATAGATGATTTGCTATTTATAATAGCACAAAAAATGCTGCTAAAAGTGCCCGTTCGCTTTGACTGCTTTTCGAGCGTCGCATTAATTTAATAAGGCACCTAATAAGCTCCTGAAACCATTATTTGGTCTAAATTAATATAGAAATGAAAACTAGGAAACTTGCAGGATTTATAGTGACTAAAAAATACAATTTATCTATCTCCATCGGGGTTTTCCAGCCACCAAATTTGAATTACTAGGTCGTGATAAACCGAATGTGACACCGTAGTGTACGGAATAGCTTTATATAGATGATTTGCTATTTATAATAGCACAAAAAATGCTGCTAAAAGTGGCCGTACGCTTTGACTACTTTTCGAGCATCGCATTAATTTAATAAGGCACCTAATAAGCTCCTGAAGCCATTATTTGATCTAAATTAATATAGAAATGAGAACTAGGAAACTTGCAGGATTTATAGTGACTAAAAAATACAATTTATCTATCTCCATCGGGGTTTTCCAGCCACCAAATTTGAATTACTAGGTTGTGATAAACCGAATGTGACACCGTAGTGTATGGAATAGCTTTATATAGATGATTTGCTATTTATAATAGCACAAAAAATGCTGCTAAAAGTGCCCGTTCGCTTTGACTGCTTTTCGAGCGTCGCATTAATTTAATAAGGCACCTAATAAGCTCCTGAAGCCATTATTTGATCTAAATTAATATAGAAATGAGAACTAGGAAACTTGCAGGATTTATAGTGACTAAAAAATACAATTTATCTATCTCCATCGGGGTTTTCCAGCCAACAAATTTGAATTACTAGGTTGTGATAAACCGAATGTGACACCGTAGTGTATGGAATAGCTTTGTATAGATGATTTGCTATTTATAATAGCACAAAAAATGCTGCTAAAAGTGCCCGTTCGCTTTGACTGCTTTTCGAGCGTCGCATTAATTTAATAAGGCACCTAATAAGCTCCTGAAGCCATTATTTGATCTAAATTAATATAGAAATGAGAACTAGGAAACTTGCAGGATTTATAGTGACTAAAAAATACAATTTATCTATCTCCATCGGGGTTTTCCAGCCACCAAATTTGAATTACTAGGTTGTGATAAACCGAATGTGACACCGTAGTGTACGGAATAGCTTTATATTGATGATTTGCTATTTATAATAGCATAAAAAATGCTGCTAAAAGTGGCCGTACGCTTTGACTGCTTTTCGAGCTTCGCATTAATTTAATAAGGCACCTAATAAGCTCCTGAAGCCATTATTTGATCTAAATTAATATAGAAATGAGAACTAGGAAACTTGCAGGATTTATAGTGACTAAAAAATACAATTTATCTAACTCCATCGGGGTTTTCCAGCCACCAAATTTGAATTACTAGGTTGTGATAAACCGAATGTGACACCGTAGTGTACGGAATAGCTTTATATTGATGATTTGCTATTTATAATAGCACAAAAAATGCTGCTAAAAGTGGCCGTACGCTTTGACTGCTTTTCGAGCATCGCATTAATTTAATAAGGCACCTAATAAGCTCCTGAAGCCATTATTTGATCTAAATTAATATAGAAATGAGAACTAGGAAACTTGCAGGATTTATAGAGACTAAAAAATACAATTTATCTATCTCCATCGGGGTTTTCCAGCCACCAAATTTGAATTACTAGGTTGTGATAAACCGAATGTGACACCGTAGTGTACGGAATAGCTTTATATTGATGATTTGCTATTTATAATAGCACAAAAGATGCTGCTAAAAGTGGCCGTTCGCTTTGACTGCCTTTCGAGCATCGCATTAATTTAATAAGGCACCTAATAAGCTCCTGAACCCATTATTTGATCTAAATTAATATAGAAATGAGAACTAGGAAACTTGCAGGATTTATAGTGACTAAAAAATACAATTTATCTATCTCCATCGGGGTTTTCCAGCCACCAAATTTGAATTACTAGGTTGTGATAAACCGAATGTGACACCGTAGTGTACGGAATAGCTTTATATTGATGATTTGCTATTTATAATAGCACAAAAGATGCTGCTAAAAGTGGCCGTTCGCTTTGACTGCTTTTCGAGCATCGCATTAATTTAATAAGGCACCTAATAAGCTCCTGAACCCATTATTTGATCTAAATTAATATAGAAATGAGAACTAGGAAACTTGCAGGATTTATAGTGACTAAAAAATACCTTTTATCTAACTCCATCGAGGTTTTCCAGCCACCAAATTTGAATTACTAAGTTGTGATAAACCGAATGTGACACCGTAGTGTATGGAATAGCTTTATATAGATGATTTGCTATTTATAATAGCACAAAAAATGCTGCTAAAAGTGCCCGTTCGCTTTGACTGCTTTTCGAGCGTCGCATTAATTTAATAAGGCACCTAATAAGCTCCTGAACCCATTATTTGATCTAAATTAATATAGAAATGAGAACTAGGAAACTTGCAGGATTTATAGTGACTAAAAAATACAATTTATCTATCTCCATCGGGGTTTTCCAGCCACCAAATTTGAATTACTAGGTTGTGATAAACCGAATGTGACACCGTAGTGTACGGAATAGCTTTATATAGATGATTTGCTATTTATAATAGCACAAAAAATGCTGCTAAAAGTGGCCGTACGCTTTGACTGCTTTTCGAGCATCGCATTAATTTAATAAGGCACCTAATAAGCTCCTGAAGCCATTATTTGATCTAAATTAATATAGAAATGAGAACTAGGAAACTTGCAGGATTTATAGTGACTAAAAAATACAATTTATCTATCTCCATCGGGGTTTTCCAGCCACCAAATTTGAATTACTAGGTTGTGATAAACCGAATGTGACACCGTAGTGTACGGAATAGCTTTATATTGATGATTTGCTATTTATAATAGCATAAAAAATGCTGCTAAAAGTGGCCGTACGCTTTGACTGCTTTTCGAGCATCGCATTAATTTAATAAGGCACCTAATAAGCTCCTGAAGCCATTATTTGATCTAAATTAATATAGAAATGAGAACTAGGAAACTTGCAGGATTTATAGTGACTAAAAAATACAATTTATCTAACTCCATCGGGGTTTTCCAGCCACCAAATTTGAATTACTAGGTTGTGATAAACCGAATGTGACACCGTAGTGTACGGAATAGCTTTATATTGATGATTTGCTATTTATAATAGCACAAAAAATGCTGCTAAAAGTGGCCGCACGCTTTGACTGCTTTTCGAGCATCGCATTAATTTAATAAGGCACCTAATAAGCTCCTGAAGCCATTATTTGATCTAAATTAATATAGAAATGAGAACTAGGAAACTTGCAGGATTTATAGAGACTAAAAAATACAATTTATCTATCTCCATCGGGGTTTTCCAGCCACCAAATTTGAATTACTAGGTTGTGATAAACCGAATGTGGCACCGTAGTGTACGGAATAGCTTTATATTGATGATTTGCTATTTATAATAGCACAAAAGATGCTGCTAAAAGTGGCCGTTCGCTTTGACTGCTTTTCGAGCATCGCATTAATTTAATAAGGCACCTAATAAGCTCCTGAACCCATTATTTGATCTAAATTAATATAGAAATGAGAACTAGGAAACTTGCAGGATTTATAGTGACTAAAAAATACAATTTATCTATCTCCATCGGGGTTTTCCAGCCACCAAATTTGAATTACTAGGTTGTGATAAACCGAATGTGACACCGTAGTGTACGGAATAGCTTTATATTGATGATTTGCTATTTATAATAGCACAAAAAATGCTGCTAAAAGTGGCCGTTCGCTTTGATTGCTTTTCGAGCATCGCATTAATTTAATAAGGCACCTAATAAGCTCCTGAACCCATTATTTGATCTAAATTAATATAGAAATGAGAACTAGGAAACTTGCAGGATTTATAGTGACTAAAAAATACAATTTATCTATCTCCATCGGGGTTTTCCAGCCACCAAATTTGAATTACTAGGTTGTGATAAACCGAATGTGACACCGTAGTGTACGGAATAGCTTTATATTGATGATTTGCTATTTATAATAGCACAAGAGATGCTGCTAAAAGTGGCCGTTCGCTTTGACTGCTTTTCGAGCATCGCATTAATTTAATAAGGCACCTAATAAGCTCCTGAACCCATTATTTGATCTAAATTAATATAGAAATGAGAACTAGGAAACTTGCAGGATTTATAGTGACTAAAAAATACCTTTTATCTAACTCCATCGAGGTTTTCCAGCCACCAAATTTGAATTACTAGGTTGTGATAAACCGAATGTGACACCGTAGTGTATGGAATAGCTTTATATAGATGATTTGCTATTTATAATAGCACAAAAAATGCTGCTAAAAGTGCCCTTTCGCTTTGACTGCTTTTCGAGCGTCGCATTAATTTAATAAGGCACCTAATAAGCTCCTGAAGCCATTATTTGATCTAAATTAATATAGAAATGAGAACTAGGAAACTTGCAGGATTTATAGTGACTAAAAAATACAATTTATCTATCTCCATCGGGGTTTTCCAGCCACCAAATTTGAATTACTAGGTTGTGATAAACCGAATGTGACACCGTAGTGTACGGAATAGCTTTATATAGATGATTTGCTATTTATAATAGCACAAAAAATGCTGCTAAAAGTGGCCGTACGCTTTGACTGCTTTTCGAGCATCGCATTAATTTAATAAGGCACCTAATAAGCTCCTGAAGCCATTATTTGATCTAAATTAATATAGAAATGAGAACTAGGAAACTTGCAGGATTTATAGTGACTAAAAAATACAATTTATCTATCTCCATCGGGGTTTTCCAGCCACCAAATTTGAATTACTAGGTTGTGATAAACCGAATGTGACACCGTAGTGTACCGAATAGCTTTATATTGATGATTTGCTATTTATAATAGCATAAAAAATGCTGCTAAAAGTGGCCGTACGCTTTGACTGCTTTTCGAGCATCGCATTAATTTAATAAGGCACCTAATAAGCTCCTGAAGCCATTATTTGATCTAAATTAATATAGAAATGAGAACTAAGAAACTTGCAGGATTTATAGTGACTAAAAAATACAATTTATCTAACTCCATCGGGGTTTTCCAGCCACCAAATTTGAATTACTAGGTTGTGATAAACCGAATGTGACACCGTAGTGTACGGAATAGCTTTATATTGATGATTTGCTATTTATAATAGCACAAAAGATGCTGCTAAAAGTGGCCGTTCGCTTTGACTGCTTTTCGAGCATCGCATTAATTTAATAAGGCACCTAATAAGCTCCTGAACCCATTATTTGATCTAAATTAATATAGAAATGAGAACTAGGAAACTTGCAGGATTTATAGTGACTAAAAAATACAAATTATCTATCTCCATCGGGGTTTTCCAGCCACCAAATTTGAATTACTAGGTTGTGATAAACCGAATGTGACACCGTAGTGTACGGAATAGCTTTATATTGATGATTTGCTATTTATAATAGCACAAAAGATGCTGCTAAAAGTGGCCGTTCGCTTTGACTGCTTTTCGAGCATCGCATTAATTTAATAAGGCACCTAATAAGCTCCTGAACCCATTATTTGATCTAAATTAATATAGAAATGAGAACTAGGAAACTTGCAGGATTTATAGTGACTAAAAAATACCTTTTATCTAACTCCATCGGGGTTTTTCAGCCACCAAATTTGAATTACTAGGATGTGATAAACCGAATGTGACACCGTAGTGTATGGAATAGCTTTATATAGATGATTTGCTATTTATAATAGCACAAAAAATGCTGCTTAAAGTGGCCGTTCGCTTTGACTGCATTTCGAGCATTGCTTTAATTTAATAAGGCACCTAATAAGCTCCTGAACCCATTATTTGATCTAAATTAATATAGAAATGAGAACTAGGAAACTTGCAGGATTTATAGTGACTAAAAAATACAGTTTATCTAACTCCATCGGGAATTTCCAGGCACCAAATTTGAATTACTAAGTTGTGATAGACCGAATGTGACACCGTAGTGCACGGAATAGCTTTATATTGATGTTTTGCTATTTATAATAGCACAAAAAATGCTGCTAAAAGTGGCCGTTCGCTTTGACTGCTTTTCGAGCATCGCATTAATTTAATAAGGCACCTAATAAGCTCCTGAACCCATTATTTGATCTAAATTAATATAGAAATGAGAACTAGGAAACTTGCAGGATTTATAGTGACTAAAAAATACCTTTTATCTAACTCCATCGGCGTTTTATAGCCACCAAATTTGAATTGCTAGGTTGTGAAAATCCGAATGGGACACCGTAGTGTACGGAATAGCTTTATATTTATAACTTGCCATTTATACTAGCACAAAAAATGCTGTTAAAAGTTGCCGTTCGGTTTGACTGCTTTTCGAGCATCGCACTAATTTAATACGGCACCTAATAAGCTTCTGAAGCCATTATTTTAACTAAACTAATATAGAGATAAAAGCTAGGGAACTTGCAGAATTTATAGTGACTAAAAAATACCTTTTATCTAACTCCATCGGCGTTTTATAGCCACCAAGTTTGAATTGCTAGATTGTGAAAATCCGAATGGGAATAGCTTTATATTGATGATTTGCCATATCTACTAGCACAAAAAATGCTGCTAAACGTTACCGTTCGCTTTGACTGGTTTTCGCGCGTCGCTTTAATTTCATACGGCACCTAATAAGCTCCTGAAGCCATTATTTTAACTAAATTAATATAGAAATGAGTGCTAGGAAACTTGCAGGATTTATAGTGACCAAGAAATGCAATTTATCTAACTCCATCGGGGTTTTCCAGCCACCAAATTTTAATTACTAGGTTGTGATAAACCGAATGTGACACCGTAGTGAACGGAATAGCTTTATATTGATGATTTGCTATTTATAATAGCACAAAAATGCTGCTAAAAATCGTCGTTTGCTTTGACTGCTTTTCGAGCATCGCATTAATTTAATAAGGCACCTAATAAGCTTCTGCAGCCATTATATTAACTAAACTAATATAGAGATAAAAGCTAGGGAACTTGCAGGATTAATAGTGACTAAAAAATACCTTTTATCTAACCCCATAGGCGTTTTATAGCCACCATATTTGAATTGCTAGGTTGTGAAAATCCGAATGGGACACCGTAGTGTACGGAATAGCTTTATATTGATAATTTGCCATTTATACTAGCACAAAAAATGCTGTTAAAAGTTGCTGTTCGGTTTGACTGCTTTTCGAGCATCGCACTAATTTAATACGGCACCTAATAAGCTTCTGAAGCCATTATTTTAACTAAACTAATATAGAGATAAAAGCTAGGGAACTTGCAGGATTTATAGTGACTAAAAAATACCTTTTATCTAACTCCATCGGCGTTTTATAGCCACAAAATTTGTATTGCTAGGTTGGGAAAATCCGAATGGAACACCGTAGTGTAGCTTTATATTGATGATTTGCTATTTATAATGGCACAAAAAATGCTGCTAAAAGTGGCCGTACGCTTTGACTGCTTTTCGAGCATCGCATTAATTTAATAAGGCACCTAATAAGCTCCTGAAGCCATTATTTGATCTAAATTAATATAGAAATGAGAACTAGGAAACTTGCAGGATTTATAGTGACTAAAAAATACAATTTATCTAACTCCATCGGGGTTTTCCAGCCACCAAATTTGAATTACTAGGTTGTGATAAACCGAATGTGACACCGTAGTGTACGGAATAGCTTTATATTGATGATTTGCTATTTATAATAGCACAAAAAATGCTGCTAAAAGTGGCCGTACGCTTTGACTGCTTTTCGAGCATCGCATTAATTTAATAAGGCACCTAATAAGCTCCTGAAGCCATTATTTGATCTAAATTAATATAGAAATGAGAACTACGAAACTTGCAGGATTTATATTGACTAAAAAATACAATTTATCTAACTCCATCGGGGTTTTCCAGCCACCAAATTTGAATTACTAGGTTGTGATAAACCGAATGTGACACCGTAGTGTACGGAATAGCTTTATATTGATGATTTGCTATTTATAATAGCACAAAAAATGCTGCTAAAAGTGGCCGTACGCTTTGATTGCTTTTCGAGCATCGCATTAATTTAATAAGGCACCTAATAAGCTCCTGAAGCCATTATATTTGATCTAAATTAATATAGAAATGAGAACTAGGAAACTTGCAGGATTTATAGTGACTAAAAAATACAATTTATCTATCTCCATCGGGGTTTTCCAGCCACCAAATTTGAATTACTAGGTTGTGATAAACCGAATGTGACAACGTAGTGTACGGAATAGCTTTATATTGATGATTTGCTATTTATAATAGCACAAAAAATGCTGCTAAAGGTGGCCGTACGCTTTGACTGCTTTTCGAGCATCGCATTAATTTAATAAGGCACCTAATAAGCTCCTGAAGCCATTATTTGATCTAAATTAATATAGAAATGAGAACTAGGAAACTTGCAGGATTTATAGTGACTAAAAAATACAATTTATCTAACTCCATCGGGGTTTTCCAGCCACCAAATTTGAATTACTAGGTTGTGATAAACCGAATGTGACACCGTAGTGTACGTAATAGCTTTATATTGATGATTTGCTATTTATAATAGCACAAAAAATGCTGCTAAAAGTGGCCGTACGCTTTGACTGCTTTTCGAGCATCGCATTAATTTAATAAGGCACCTAATAAGCTCCTGAAGCCATTATTTGATCTAAATTAATATAGAAATGAGAACTAGGAAACTTGCAGGATTTATAGTGACTAAAAAATACAATTTATCTAACTCCATCGGGGTTTTCCAGCCACCAAATTTGAATTACTAGGTTGTGATAAACCGAATGTGACACCGTAGTGTACGGAATAGCTTTATATTGATGATTTGCTATTTATAATAGCACAAAAAATGCTGCTAAAAGTGGCCGTACGCTTTGACTGCTTTTCGAGCATCGCATTAATTTAATAAGGCACCTAATAAGCTCCTGAAGCCATTATATTTGATCTAAATTAATATAGAAATGAGAACTAGGAAACTTGCAGGATTTATAGTGACTAAAAAATACAATTTATCTATCTCCATCGGGGTTTTCCAGCCACCAAATTTGAATTACTAGGTTGTGATAAACCGAATGTGACACTGTAGTGTACGGAATAGCTTTATATTGATGATTTGCTATTTATAATAGCACAAAAAATGCTGCTAAAAGTGGCCGTACGCTTTGACTGCTTTTCGAGCATCGCATTAATTTAATAAGGCACCTAATAAGCTCCTGACGCCATTATTTGATCTAAATTAATATAGAAATAAGAACTAGGAAACTTGCAGGATTTATAGTGACTAAAAAATACAATTTATCTATCTCCATCGGGGTTTTCCAGCCACCAAATTTGAATTACTAGGTTGTGATAAACCGAATGTGACACCGTAGTGTACGGAATAGCTTTATATTGATGATTTGCTATTTATAATAGCATAAAAAATGCTGCTAAAAGTGGCCGTACGCTTTGATTGCTTTTCGAGCATCGCATTAATTTAATAAGGCACCTAATAAGCTCCTGAAGCCATTATTTGATCTAAATTAATATAGAAATGAGAACTAGGAAACTTGCAGGATTTATAGTGACTAAAAAATACCTTTTATCTAACTCCATCGAGGTTTTCCAGCCACCAAATTTGAATTACTAGGTTGTGATAAACCGAATGTGACACCGTAGTGTATGGAATAGCTTTATATAGATGATTTGCTATTTATAATAGCACAAAAAATGCTGCTAAAAGTGCCCGTTCGCTTTGACTGCTTTTCGAGCGTCGCATTAATTTAATAAGGCACCTAATAAGCTCCTGAAGCCATTATTTTGACTAAATTAATATAGAAATGAGAACTAGAAAACTTGCAGGTTTATAGTGACTAGAAAATACAATTTATCTAACTCCATCAGGGTTTTCCAGCCACCAAATTTGAATTGTTAGGTTGTGATAAACCGAATGTGACACCGTAGTGTACGGAATAGCTTTATATTGATGATTTGCCTTTTCTACTAGCACAAAATATGCTGCTAAAACGCTAAAAGTCACCGTTCGCTTTGACTGCTTTTTGAGCATCCCATTAATTTAATACGGCACCTAATAAGCTCCTGAAGCAATTATTGTGACTAAATTAATATAAAAATGCGAGCTAGGGAACTTGCAGGATCTATAGTGACTAAAAAATACAATTTTTTAACTCCATCGGGGATTTCCAGCCACCAAATTTGAATTGTTATTTTGTGATAAACCGAATGTGACACCGTAGTGTACGGAATAGCTTTATATTGATATTTTGCCATTTCTACTAGCACAAAAAGTGCTGCTAAAAGTCGCCGTTCGCTTTGACTGCTTTTCGAGCATCGCATTAATTTAATACGGCACCTAATAAGCTCCTGAAGCCATTACTTTAACTAAATTAATATAGAAATGAGAGCTAGGGAACTTGCAGGATTTATAGTGACTAGAAAATACAATTTATCTAACTCCATCGGGGTTTTCCAGACACCAAATTTGAATTGCTAGGTTGTGATAAACCGAATGTGACACCGTAGTGTACGGAATATCTTTATATTGATGATTTGCCATTTCTACTAACACAAAATATGCTGCTAAAACGCTAAAAGTCACCGTTCGCTTTGACTGCTTTTTGAGCATCCCATTAATTTAATACGGCACCTAATAAGATCCTGAAGCCATTATTTTGACTAAATTAATATAGAAATGAGAACTACAAAACTTGCAGGATTTATAGTGACTAAAAAATACAATTTATCTAACTCCATCAGGGTTTTCCAGCCACCAAATTTGAATTGTTAGGTTGTGATAAACCGAATGTGACACCGTAGTGTACGGAATAGCTTGATATTGATGATTTGCCTTTTCTACTAGCACAAAAAGTGCTGCTAAAAGTCGCCGTTCGCTTTGACTGCTTTTTGAGCATCGCATTAATTTAATACGGCACCTAATAAGCTCCTGAAGCCATTATTTTGACTAAATTAATATAGAAATGCGAGCTAGGGAACTTGCAGGATCTATAGTGACTAAAAAATACAATTTTTTAACTCCATCGGGGATTTCCAGCCACCAAATTTGAATTGTTATTTTGTGATAAACCGAATTTGACACCGTAGTGTACGGAATAGCTTTATATTGATATTTTGCCATTTCTACTAGCACAAAAAGTGCTGCTAAAAGTCGCCGTTCGCTTTGACTGCTTTTTGAGCATCGCATTAATTTAATACGGCACCTAATAAGCTCCTGAAGCCATTATTTTGACTAAATTAATATAGAAATGAGAACTAGAAAACTTGCAGGTTTATAGTGACTAGAAAATACAATTTATCTAACTCCATCAGGGTTTTCCAGCCACCAAATTTGAATTGTTAGGTTGTGATAAACCGAATGTGACACCGTAGTGTACGGAATAGCTTTATATTGATGATTTGCCTTTTCTACTAGCACAAAATATGCTGCTAAAACGCTAAAAGTCACCGTTCGCTTTGACTGCTTTTTGAGCATCCCATTAATTTAATACGGCACCTAATAAGCTCCTGAAGCAATTATTGTGACTAAATTAATATAAAAATGCGAGCTAGGGAACTTGCAGGATCTATAGTGACTAAAAAATACAATTTTTTAACTCCATCGGGGATTTCCAGCCACCAAATTTGAATTGTTATTTTGTGATAAACCGAATGTGACACCGTAGTGTACGGAATAGCTTTATATTGATATTTTGCCATTTCTACTAGCACAAAAAGTGCTGCTAAAAGTCGCCGTTCGCTTTGACTGCTTTTTGAGCATCGCATTAATTTAATACGGCACCTAATAAGCTCCTGAAGCCATTATTTTGACTAAATTAATATAGAAATGAGAACTAGAAAACTTGCAGGATTTATAGTGACTAGAAAATACAATTTATCTAACTCCATCAGGGTTTTCCAGCCACCAAATTTGAATTGTTAGGTTGTGATAAACCGAATGTGACACCGTAGTGTACGGAATAGTTTTATATTGATGATTTGCCATTTCTACTAGCACAAAAAGTGCTGCTAAAAGTCGCCGTTCGCTTTGACTGCTTTTTGAGCATCGCATTAATTTAATACGGCACCTAATAAGCTCCTGAAGCCATTATTTTGACTAAATTAATATAGAAATGCGAGCTAGGGAACTTGCAGGATCTATAGTGACTAAAAAATACAATTTTTTAACTCCATCAGGGTTTTCCAGCCACCAAATTTGAATTACTAGGTTGTGATAAACCGAATGTGACACCGTAGTGTACGGAATAGCTTTATGATTTGCCATTTCTACTAGCACAAAAAGTGCTGCTAAAAGTCGCCGTTCGCTTTGACTGCTTTTTGAGCATCGCATTAATGTAATAAGGTACCTAATAAGTTCCTGAACACATTATTTGATCTAAATTAATATAGAAATAAGAACTAGAAAACTTGCAGGATTTATAGTGACTAAAAAATACAATTTATCTAACTCCATTGGGGTTTTCCAGCCACCAAATTTGAATTGCTAGGTTGTGATAAACCGAATGTGACACCGTAGTGTACGGAATAGCGTTCTAATGATCATTTCCCATGTCTACTAGCACAAAAAATGCTGCTAAAACGCTAAAAGTCACCGTTCGCTTTGACTGCTTTTTGAGCATCCCATTAATTTAATACGGCACCTAATAAGCTCCTGAAGCCATTATTTTGACTAAATTAATATAAAAATGCGAGCTAGGGAACTTGCAGGATCTATAGTGACTAAAAAATACAATTTTTTAACTCCATCGGGGATTTACAGCCACCAAATTTGAATTGTTATTTTGTGATAAACCGAATGTGACACCGTAGTGTACGGAATAGCTTTATATTGATATTTTGCCATTTCTACTAGCACAAAAAGTGCTGCTAAAAGTCGCCGTTCGCTTTGACTGCTTTTTGAGCATCGCATTAATTTAATACGGCACCTAATAAGCTCCTGAAGCCATTATTTTGACTAAATTAATATAGAAATGCGAGCTAGGGAACTTGCAGGATCTATAGTGACTAAAAAATACAATTTTTTAACTCCATCGGGAATTTCCAGCCACCAAATTTGAATTGTTATTTTGTGATAAACCGAATGTGACACCGTAGTGTACGGAATAGCTTTATATTGATATTTTGCCATTTATACTACCACAAAACATGCTGCTAAAAGTCGCCGTTCGCTTTGACAGCTTTTCGAGCATCGCATTAATTTAATACGGCACCTAATAAGCTCCTGAAGCCATTACTTTAACTAAATTAATATAGAAATGAGAGCTAGGGAACTTGCAGGATTTATAGTGACTAGAAAATACAATTTATCTAACTCCATCGGGGTTTTCCAGACACCAAATTTGAATTGCTAGGTTGTGATAAACCGAATGTGACACCGTAGTGTACGGAATATCTTTATATTGATGATTTGCCATTTCTACTAACACAAAATATGCTGCTAAAACGCTAAAAGTCACCGTTCGCTTTGACTGCTTTTTGAGCATCCCATTAATTTAATACGGCACCTAATAAGCTCCTGAAGCCATTATTTTGACTAAATTAATATAGAAATGAGAACTAGAAAACTTGCAGGATTTATAGTGACTACAAAATACAATTTATCTAACTCCATCAGGGTTTTCCAGCCACCAAATTTGAATTGTTAGGTTGTGATAAACCGAATGTGACACCGTAGTGTACGGAATAGCTTTATATTGATGATTTGCCTTTTCTACTAGCACAAAAAGTGCTGCTAAAAGTCGCCGTTCGCTTTGACTGCTTTTTGAGCATCGCATTAATTTAATACGGCACCTAATAAGCTCCTGAAGCCATTATTTTGACTAAATTAATATAGAAATGAGAACTAGAAAACTTGCAGGTTTATAGTGACTAGAAAATACAATTTATCTAACTCCATCAGGGTTTTCCAGCCACCAAATTTGAATTGTTAGGTTGTGATAAACCGAATGTGACACCGTAGTGTACGGAATAGCTTTATATTGATGATTTGCCTTTTCTACTAGCACAAAATATGCTGCTAAAACGCTAAAAGTCACCGTTCGCTTTGACTGCTTTTTGAGCATCCCATTAATTTAATACGGCACCTAATAAGCTCCTGAAGCAATTATTGTGACTAAATTAATATAAAAATGCGAGCTAGGGAACTTGCAGGATCTATAGTGACTAAAAAATACAATTTTTTAACTCCATCGGGGATTTCCAGCCACCAAATTTGAATTGTTATTTTGTGATAAACCGAATGTGACACCGTAGTGTACGGAATAGCTTTATATTGATATTTTGCCATTTCTACTAGCACAAAAAGTGCTGCTAAAAGTCGCCGTTCGCTTTGACTGCTTTTTGAGCATCGCATTAATTTAATACGGCACCTAATAAGCTCCTGAAGCCATTATTTTGACTAAATTAATATAGAAATGAGAACTAGAAAACTTGCAGGATTTATAGTGACTAGAAAATACAATTTATCTAACTCCATCAGGGTTTTCCAGCCACCAAATTTGAATTGTTAGGTTGTGATAAACCGAATGTGACACCGTAGTGTACGGAATAGTTTTATATTGATGATTTGCCATTTCTACTAGCACAAAAAGTGCTGCTAAAAGTCGCCGTTCGCTTTGACTGCTTTTTGAGCATCGCATTAATTTAATACGGCACCTAATAAGCTCCTGAAGCCATTATTTTGCCTAAATTAATATAGAAATGCGAGCTAGGGAACTTGCAGGATCTATAGTGACTAAAAAATACAATTTTTTAACTCCATCAGGGTTTTCCAGCCACCAAATTTGAATTACTAGGTTGTGATAAACCGAATGTGACACCGTAGTGTACGGAATAGCTTTATGATTTGCCATTTCTACTAGCACAAAAAGTGCTGCTAAAAGTCGCCGTTCGCTTTGACTGCTTTTTGAGCATCGCATTAATGTAATAAGGTACCTAATAAGTTCCTGAACACATTATTTGATCTAAATTAATATAGAAATAAGAACTAGAAAACTTGCAGGATTTATAGTGACTAAAAAATACAATTTATCTAACTCCATTGCGGTTTTCCAGCCACCAAATTTGAATTGCTAGGTTGTGATAAACCGAATGTGACACCGTAGTGTACGGAATAGCGTTCTAATGATCATTTCCCATGTCTACTAGCACAAAAAATGCTGCTAAAACGCTAAAAGTCACCGTTCGCTTTGACTGCTTTTTGAGCATCCCATTAATTTAATACGGCACCTAATAAGCTCCTGAAGCCATTATTTTGACTAAATTAATATAAAAATGCGAGCTAGGGAACTTGCAGGATCTATAGTGACTAGAAAATACAATTTATCTAACTCCATCAGGGTTTTCCAGCCACCAAATTTGAATTGTTAGGTTGTGATAAACCGAATGTGACACCGTAGTGTACGGAATAGTTTTATATTGATGATTTGCCATTTCTACTAGCACAAAAAGTGCTGCTAAAAGTCGCCGTTCGCTTTGACTGCTTTTTGAGCATCGCATTAATTTAATACGGCACCTAATAAGCTCCTGAAGCCATTATTTTGACTAAATTAATATAGAAATGCGAGCTAGGGAACTTGCAGGATCTATAGTGACTAAAAAATACAATTTTTTAACTCCATCAGGGTTTTCCAGCCACCAAATTTGAATTACTAGGTTGTGATAAACCGAATGTGACACCGTAGTGTACGGAATAGCTTTATGATTTGCCATTTCTACTAGCACAAAAAGTGCTGCTAAAAGTCGCCGTTCGCTTTGACTGCTTTTTGAGCATCGCATTAATGTAATAAGGTACCTAATAAGTTCCTGAACACATTATTTGATCTAAATTAATATAGAAATAAGAACTAGAAAACTTGCAGGATTTATAGTGACTAAAAAATACAATTTATCTAACTCCATTGGGGTTTTCCAGCCACCAAATTTGAATTGCTAGGTTGTGATAAACCGAATGTGACACCGTAGTGTACGGAATAGCGTTCTAATGATCATTTCCCATGTCTACTAGCACAAAAAATGCTGCTAAAACGCTAAAAGTCACCGTTCGCTTTGACTGCTTTTTGAGCATCCCATTAATTTAATACGGCACCTAATAAGCTCCTGAAGCCATTATTTTGACTAAATTAATATAAAAATGCGAGCTAGGGAACTTGCAGGATCTATAGTGACTAAAAAATACAATTTTTTAACTCCATCGGGGATTTACAGCCACCAAATTTGAATTGTTATTTTGTGATAAACCGAATGTGACACCGTAGTGTACGGAATAGCTTTATATTGATATTTTGCCATTTCTACTAGCACAAAAAGTGCTGCTAAAAGTCGCCGTTCGCTTTGACTGCTTTTTGAGCATCGCATTAATTTAATACGGCACCTAATAAGCTCCTGAAGCCATTATTTTGACTAAATTAATATAAAAATGCGAGCTAGGGAACTTGCAGGATCTATAGTGACTAAAAAATACAATTTTTTAACTCCATCGGGGATTTACAGCCACCAAATTTGAATTGTTATTTTGTGATAAACCGAATGTGACACCGTAGTGTACGGAATAGCTTTATATTGATATTTTGCCATTTCTACTAGCACAAAAAGTGCTGCTAAAAGTCGCCGTTCGCTTTGACTGCTTTTTGAGCATCGCATTAATTTAATACGGCACCTAATAAGCTCCTGAAGCCATTATTTTGACTAAATTAATATAGAAATGCGAGCTAGGGAACTTGCAGGATCTATAGTGACTAAAAAATACAATTTTTTAACTCCATCGGGAATTTCCAGCCACCAAATTTGAATTGTTATTTTGTGATAAACCGAATGTGACACCGTAGTGTACGGAATAGCTTTATATTGATATTTTGCCATTTCTACTAGCACAAAAAGTGCTGCTAAAAGTCGCCGTTCGCTTTGACAGCTTTTCGAGCATCGCATTAATTTAATACGGCACCTAATAAGCTCCTGAAGCCATTACTTTAACTAAATTAATATAGAAATGAGAGCTAGGGAACTTGCAGGATTTATAGTGACTAGAAAATACAATTTATCTAACTCCATCGGGGTTTTCCAGACACCAAATTTGAATTGCTAGGTTGTGATAAACCGAATGTGACACCGTAGTGTACGGAATATCTTTATATTGATGATTTGCCATTTCTACTAACACAAAATATGCTGCTAAAACGCTAAAAGTCACCGTTCGCTTTGACTGCTTTTTGAGCATCCCATTAATTTAATACGGCACCTAATAAGCTCCTGAAGCCATTATTTTGACTAAATTAATATAGAAATGAGAACTAGAAAACTTGCAGGATTTATAGTGACTACAAAATACAATTTATCTAACTCCATCAGGGTTTTCCAGCCACCAAATTTGAATTGTTAGGTTGTGATAAACCGAATGTGACACCGTAGTGTACGGAATAGCTTTATATTGATGATTTGCCTTTTCTACTAGCACAAAAAGTGCTGCTAAAAGTCGCCGTTCGCTTTGACTGCTTTTTGAGCATCGCATTAATTTAATACGGCACCTAATAAGCTCCTGAAGCCATTATTTTGACTAAATTAATATAGAAATGAGAACTAGAAAACTTGCAGGTTTATAGTGACTAGAAAATACAATTTATCTAACTCCATCAGGGTTTTCCAGCCACCAAATTTGAATTGTTAGGTTGTGATAAACCGAATGTGACACCGTAGTGTACGGAATAGCTTTATATTGATGATTTGCCTTTTCTACTAGCACAAAATATGCTGCTAAAACGCTAAAAGTCACCGTTCGCTTTGACTGCTTTTTGAGCATCCCATTAATTTAATACGGCACCTAATAAGCTCCTGAAGCAATTATTGTGACTAAATTAATATAAAAATGCGAGCTAGGGAACTTGCAGGATCTATAGTGACTAAAAAATACAATTTTTTAACTCCATCGGGGATTTCCAGCCACCAAATTTGAATTGTTATTTTGTGATAAACCGAATGTGACACCGTAGTGTACGGAATAGCTTTATATTGATATTTTGCCATTTCTACTAGCACAAAAAGTGCTGCTAAAAGTCGCCGTTCGCTTTGACTGCTTTTTGAGCATCGCATTAATTTAATACGGCACCTAATAAGCTCCTGAAGCCATTATTTTGACTAAATTAATATAGAAATGCGAGCTAGGGAACTTGCAGGATCTATAGTGACTAAAAAATACAATTTTTTAACTCCATCAGGGTTTTCCAGCCACCAAATTTGAATTACTAGGTTGTGATAAACCGAATGTGACACCGTAGTGTACGGAATAGCTTTATGATTTGCCATTTCTACTAGCACAAAAAGTGCTGCTAAAAGTCGCCGTTCGCTTTGACTGCTTTTTGAGCATCGCATTAATGTAATAAGGTACCTAATAAGTTCCTGAACACATTATTTGATCTAAATTAATATAGAAATAAGAACTAGAAAACTTGCAGGATTTATAGTGACTAAAAAATACAATTTATCTAACTCCATTGCGGTTTTCCAGCCACCAAATTTGAATTGCTAGGTTGTGATAAACCGAATGTGACACCGTAGTGTACGGAATAGCGTTCTAATGATCATTTCCCATGTCTACTAGCACAAAAAATGCTGCTAAAACGCTAAAAGTCACCGTTCGCTTTGACTGCTTTTTGAGCATCCCATTAATTTAATACGGCACCTAATAAGCTCCTGAAGCCATTATTTTGACTAAATTAATATAAAAATGCGAGCTAGGGAACTTGCAGGATTTATAGTGACTAGAAAATACAATTTATCTAACTCCATCAGGGTTTTCCAGCCACCAAATTTGAATTGTTAGGTTGTGATAAACCGAATGTGACACCGTAGTGTACGGAATAGTTTTATATTGATGATTTGCCATTTCTACTAGCACAAAAAGTGCTGCTAAAAGTCGCCGTTCGCTTTGACTGCTTTTTGAGCATCGCATTAATTTAATACGGCACCTAATAAGCTCCTGAAGCCATTATTTTGACTAAATTAATATAGAAATGCGAGCTAGGGAACTTGCAGGATCTATAGTGACTAAAAAATACAATTTTTTAACTCCATCAGGGTTTTCCAGCCACCAAATTTGAATTACTAGGTTGTGATAAACCGAATGTGACACCGTAGTGTACGGAATAGCTTTATGATTTGCCATTTCTACTAGCACAAAAAGTGCTGCTAAAAGTCGCCGTTCGCTTTGACTGCTTTTTGAGCATCGCATTAATGTAATAAGGTACCTAATAAGTTCCTGAACACATTATTTGATCTAAATTAATATAGAAATAAGAACTAGAAAACTTGCAGGATTTATAGTGACTAAAAAATACAATTTATCTAACTCCATTGCGGTTTTCCAGCCACCAAATTTGAATTGCTAGGTTGTGATAAACCGAATGTGACACCGTAGTGTACGGAATAGCGTTCTAATGATCATTTCCCATGTCTACTAGCACAAAAAATGCTGCTAAAACGCTAAAAGTCACCGTTCGCTTTGACTGCTTTTTGAGCATCCCATTAATTTAATACGGCACCTAATAAGCTCCTGAAGCCATTATTTTGACTAAATTAATATAAAAATGCGAGCTAGGGAACTTGCAGGATCTATAGTGACTAAAAAATACAATTTATCTAACTCCATCGGGGATTTCCAGCCACCAAATTTGAATTGTTATTTTGTGATAAACCGAATGTGACACCGTAGTGTACGGAATAGCTTTATATTGATATTTTGCCATTTCTACTAGCACAAAAAGTGCTGCTAAAAGTCGCCGTTCGCTTTGACTGCTTTTTGAGCATCGCATTAATTTAATACGGCACCTAATAAGCTCCTGAAGCCATTATTTTGACTAAATTAATATAGAAATGCGAGCTAGGGAACTTGCAGGATCTATAGTGACTAAAAAATACAATTTTTTAACTCCATCGGGGATTTCCAGCCACCAAATTTGAATTGTTATTTTGTGATAAACCGAATGTGACACCGTAGTGTACGGAATAGCTTTATATTGATATTTTGCCATTTCTACTAGCACAAAAAGTGCTGCTAAAAGTCGCCGTTCGCTTTGACTGCTTTTTGAGCATCGCATTAATTTAATACGGCACCTAATAAGCTCCTGAAGCCATTATTTTGACTAAATTAATATAGAAATGCGAGCTAGGGAACTTGCAGGATCTATAGTGACTAAAAAATACAATTTTTTAACTCCATCAGGGTTTTCCAGCCACCAAATTTGAATTACTAGGTTGTGATAAACCGAATGTGACACCGTAGTGTACGGAATAGCTTTATGATTTGCCATTTCTACTAGCACAAAAAGTGCTGCTAAAAGTCGCCGTTCGCTTTGACTGCTTTTTGAGCATCGCATTAATGTAATAAGGTACCTAATAAGTTCCTGAACACATTATTTGATCTAAATTAATATAGAAATAAGAACTAGAAAACTTGCAGGATTTATAGTGACTAAAAAATACAATTTATCTAACTCCATTGGGGTTTTCCAGCCACCAAATTTGAATTGTTATTTTGTGATAAACCGAATGTGACACCGTAGTGTACGGAATAGCTTTATATTGATATTTTGCCATTTCTACTAGCACAAAAAGTGCTGCTAAAAGTCGCCGTTCGCTTTGACTGCTTTTTGAGCATCGCATTAATTTAATACGGCACCTAATAAGCTCCTGAAGCCATTATTTTGACTAAATTAATATAGAAATGAGAACTAGAAAACTTGCAGGATTTATAGTGACTAAAAAATACAATTTATCTAACTCCATCGGGGATTTCCAGCCACCAAATTTGAATTGTTATTTTGTGATAAACCGAATGTGACACCGTAGTGTACGGAATAGCTTTATATTGATATTTTGCCATTTCTACTAGCACAAAAAGTGCTGCTAAAAGTCGCCGTTCGCTTTGACTGCTTTTTGAGCATCGCATTAATTTAATACGGCACCTAATAAGCTTCTGAAGCCATTATTTTAACTAAACTAATATACAGATAAAATCTAGGAAACTTGCAGGATTTATAGTGACTAAAAAATACCTTTTATCTAACTCCATCGGCGTTTTATAGCCACCAAATTTGAATTGCTAGGTTGTGAAAATCCGAATGGGACACCGTAGTGTACGAAATAGATTTATATTGATGATTTGCCATATCTACTAGCACAAAAAATGCTGCTAAACGTTGCCGTTCGCTTTGACTGGTTTTTGGGCATCGCTTTAATTTAATACGGCACCTAATAAGCTCCTGAAGCCATTATCTTAACTAAATTAATATAGAGATAAAAGCTAGGGAACTTGCAGGATTTATAGTGACTAAAAATACAATTTATCTAACTCCATCGAGGTTTTCCAGCCACCAAATTTGAATTGCTAGGTTGTGATAAACCGAATGTGACACCGTAGTGTACGGAATATCTTTATATTGATGATTTGCCATTTCTACTAACACAAAAAATGCTGCTAAACGTCACCGTTCGCTTTGGCTGCTTTTCGGGCATCGCATTAATTTAGTACGGCACCTAATAAGCTCCTGAAGCCATTACTTTAACTAAATTAATATAGAAATGAGAGCTAGGGAACTTGCAGGATTTATAGTGACTAGAAAATACAATTTATCTAACTCCATCGGGGTTTTCCAGACACCAAATTTGAATTGCTAGGTTGTGATAAACCGAATGTGACACCGTAGTGTACGGAATATCTTTATATTGATGATTTGTTATTTCTACTAACACAAAAAATGCTGCTAAACGTCACCGTTCGTTTTGGCTGCTTTTCGGGCATCGCATTAATTTAATACGGCACCTAATAAGCTCCTGAAGCCATTACTTTAACTAAATTAATATAGAAATGAGAGCTAGGGAACTTGCAGGATTTATAGTGACTAGAAAATACAATTTATCTAACTCCATCGAGGTTTTCCAGCCACCAAATTTGAATTACTAGGTTGTGATAAACCGAATGTGACACCGTAGTGTACGGAATATCTTTATATTGATGATTTGCTATTTATACTACCACAAAACATGCTGCTAAAAGTCGCCGTTCGCTTTGACAGCTTTTCGAGCATCGCATTAATTTAATACGGCACCTAATAAGCTCCTGAAGCCATTACTTTAACTAAATTAATATAGAAATGAGAGCTAGGGAACTTGCAGGATTTATAGTGACTAGAAAATACAATTTATCTAACTCCATCGGGGTTTTCCAGACACCAAATTTGAATTGCTAGGTTGTGATAAACCGAATGTGACACCGTAGTGTACGGAATATCTTTATATTGATGATTTGCCATTTATACTACCACAAAACATGCTGCTAAAAGTCGGCGTTCGCTTTGACAGCTTTTCGAGCATCGCATTAATTTAATACGGCACCTAATAAGCTCCTAAAGCCATTATTTTAACTAAATTAATATAGAAATGAGAACTAGGAAACTTGCAGGACTTATAGTGATTAAAAAATACAATTTATCTAACTCCATCGAGGTTTTCCAGCCACCAAATTTGAATTACTAGGTTGTGATAAACCGAATGTGACACCGTAGTGTACGGAATATCTTTATATTGATGATTTCCCATTTATACTACCACAAAACATGCTGCTAAAAGTCGCCGTTCGCTTTGACAGCTTTTCGAGCATCGCATTAATTTAATACGGCACCTAATAAGCTCCTGAAGCCATTACTTTAACTAAATTAATATAGAAATGAGAGCTAGGGAACTTGCAGGATTTATAGTGACTAGAAAATACAATTTATCTAACTCCATCGGGGTTTTCCAGACACCAAATTTGAATTGCTAGGTTGTGATAAACCGAATGTGACACCGTAGTGTACGGAATATCTTTATATTGATGATTTGCCATTTCTACTAACACAAAAAATGCTGCTAAACGTCACCGTTCGTTTTGACTGCTTTTCGGGCATCGCATTAATTTAATACGGCACCTAATAAGCTCCTGAAGCCATTACTTATTTTGTTTATACACAAACAAAATTTATGTTCAGGAAATAAAGTTGTATCCGCCACCCGACCCGCGACCCGCAGTTTTTAAATCCGCACCCGACCCGCTACCCGCAATATTGATATAAATCCTACCCGCAACCCGACCCGCAATGCGGGTAACCCGCGGGTATCCGCGGGTACCCGACCCGATGCAGTACCCTACCCTAGCTCTCATTTCTATATTAATTTAGTTAAAGTAATGGCTTCAGGAGCTTATTAGGTGTCGTACTAAATTAATGCGATGCCCGAAAAGCAGCCAAAGCGAACGGTGACGTTTAGCAGCATTTTTTGTGTTAGTAGAAATGGCAAATCATCAATATAAAGATATTCCGTACACTACGGTGTCACATTCGGTTTATCACAACCTAGTAATTCAAATTTGGTGGCTGGAAATCCCCGATGGAGTTAGATAAAAATAATACATAAAAAGTACATAAAAGGTACATAAAAGCTACATAAAAGTTACATGAAAGGTACATAAAAGGTACATAAAAGGTACATAGAAGGTACATAAAAGGTACATAAAAGGTACATAAAAGGTACATAAAAGGTACTTAAAACGTACATAAAAGGTACATAAAAGGTACATAAAAGGTACATAAAAGGTAGATAAAAGGTACTTAAAACGTAAATAAAAAATACATAAAAGGTACATAAAAAGTAAATAAAAGGTACATAAAAGTACATAAAAGGTACATAAAAGGTACAAAAAAGGTACATAAAAAGTACATAAAAGATACATAAAAGGCACATAAAAGGTACATAAAAGGTACATAAAAGGTACATAAAAGGTACATAAAAGGTACATAAAAGGTACATAAAAGGTACTTAAAACGTACATAAAACGTACATAAAACTTACTTAAAACGTACATAAAAGGTACATAAAAGGTACATAAAAGGTACATAAAAGGTACATAAATGGTACATAAAAGGTACATAAAATGTACATAAAAGGTACATAAAAGGTACATAAAAGGTACATAAAAGGTACATAAAAGGTACATAAAAGGTACTTAAAACGTACATAAAACGTACATAAAAGTTACTTAAAACGTACATAAAAGGTACATAAAAAGAACATAAAAGGTACATAAAAGGTACATAAAAGGTACATAAAAGGTACATAAAAAGTACATAAAAGGTACATAGAAGGTACATAAAAGGTACATAAAAGGTACATAAAAGGTACATAAAAGGTACATAAAAGGTACATAAAAGGTAAATAAAAGGTACATAAAAGGTACTTAAAACGTACATAAAACGTACATAAAAGTTACTTAAAACGTACATAAAAGGTACATAAAAAGTACATAAAAGTTACATAAAAGTTACATAAAAGGTAAATAAAATGTACATAAAATGTACATAACAGGTACATAAAAGTTACATAAAAGGTAGATAATAGGTACATAAAAGGTACTTAAAACGTACATAAAAGGTACATAAAAGATACATAAAAGGTACATAAAAGGTACATAGAAGGTACATAAAAGGTACTTAAAAAATACATAAAAGTTACATAAAAGTTACATAAAAGGTACTTAAAACGTACATAAGAGGTACATAAAATGTACATAAAAGTTACATAAAAGGTACATAAAAGGCACATAAAATGTACATAAAAGGTACATAAAAGGTACATAAAAGGTACATAAAAGGTAATTAAAACGTACATAAAAGGTACATAAAAGGTACATAAAGGTTACATAAAAGGTACATAAAAGGTACTTAAAACGTACATAAAAGGTTCATAAAGGTTACATAAAAGGTACATAAAAGATACATAAAAGGTACATGAAAGGTACATAAAAGGTACATAAAAGGTACATAGAACGTACATAAAAGGTACATAAAGGGTACATAAAAGGTACATAAAAGGTACATAAAAGGTACATAAAAGGTACATAAAAGGTACATAGAACGTACATAAAAGGTACATAAAGGGTACATAAAAGGTACATAAAAGTTACATTTAAGGTACATAAAAGTTATATAAAAGGTACATAAATGGTACATAAAAGGTACTTAAAACGTACATAAAAGGTACATAAAAGGTACATAAAATGTTCATAAAAGGTACATAAATGGTACATAAAAGGTACATAAAATGTACTTAAAACGTACATAAAAGGTACATAAAAGGTACATAAAAGTTACATAAAAGGTACATAAAAGTTACATAAAAGGTACATAAAAGGTACATAAAAGGTACATAAAAGTTACATAAAAGATACATAGAACGTACATAAAAGGTACATAAAGGGTACATAAAAGGTACATAAAAGTACATAAAAGGTACATAAAGGGTACATAAAAGGTACATAAAAGGTACATAAAAGGTACATAGAAGGTATAAAAGGTACATAAAAGGTACATAAAAGCTACTTAAAACGTACATGAAAGGTACATAAAAGGTACATAAAAGGTAGATAGATGGTACATAAAAGGTACATAAAAGGTACATAAAAGGTACATAGAACGTACATAAAAGGTACATAAAGGGTACATAAAAGGTACATAAAAGTTACATAAAAGGTACATAAAAGGTACATAAAAGGTACATAAAAGGTACATAAAGGGTACATAAAAGGTACATAAAAGTTACATTTAAGGTACATAAAAGTTATATAAAAGGTACATAAATGGTACATAAAAGGTACTTAAAACGTACATAAAAGGTACATAAAAGGTATATAAAATGTACATAAAAGGTACATAAAAGGTACATAAAAGGTACATAAAAGGTACTTAAAACGTACATAAAAGGTACATAAAAGGTACATAAAAGTTACATAAAAGGTACATAAAAGGTACATAAAAGTTACATAAAAGGTACATAAAAGGTACATAAAAGATACATAGAACGTACATAAAAGGTACATAAAGGGTACATAAAAGGTACATAAAAGTTACATTTAAGATACATAAAAGTTATATAAAAGGTACATAAATGGTACATAAAAGGTACTTAAAACGTACATAAAAGGTACATAAAAGGTACATAAAAGGTACATAAAAGGTACTTAAAACGTACATAAAAGGTACATAAAAGGTACATAAAAAGTACATAAAAGGTACATAAAGGGTACATAAAAGGTACATAAAAGGTACATAAAAGGTACATAGAAGGTATAAAAGGTACATAAAAGGTACATAAAAGGTACATAAAAGCTACTTAAAACGTACATAAAAGGTACATAAAGGGTACATAAAAAGTACATAAAAGGTACATAAAAGGTACATAGAAGGTATAAAAGGTACATAAAAGGTACATAAAAGCTACTTAAAACGTACATAAAAGGTACATAAAGGGTACATAAAAAGTACATAAAAGGTACATAAAAGGTAGATAGATGGTACATAAAAGGTACATAAAAGGTACATAAAAAGTACATAAAACGTACATAAAAAATACATAAAAGGTACATAAAAAGTACATAAAAGGTACATAAAAGTATATAAAAGGTACCTAAAAGGTACATAAAAGGTACATAAAAAGTACATAAAAGGTACATAAAAGGTACATAAAAGGTACATAAAAGGTACATAAAAGGTAGATAAAAAGTACATAAAAGTTACATAAAAGGTACTTAAACCGTACATAAAAGGTACATAAAAGTTACATAAAAGGTACATAAAAAGTACATAAAAGGTACTTAAAACGTACTTAAAACGTACATAAAAGTTACTTAAAACGTACATAGAAGGTACATACAGAGAACATAAAAGGTACATAAAAGGTACATAAAAAGTACATAAAAGGTACATAAAAGGTACATAAAAGGTACATAAATGGTACATAAAAGGTACATAAAATGTACATAAAAGGTAGATAAAAAGTACATAAAAGTTACATAAAAGGTACTTAAACCGTACATAAAAAGTACATAAAAGGTACATAAAAGCTACATAAAAGGTACATAAAAAGTACATAAAAGGTACATAAAAGTTACATAAAAGGTACATAAAATCTACATAAAATGTACGTAACAGGTACATAAAAGTTACATAAAAGGTAGATAAAAGGTACATAAAAGGTACTTAAAACGTACTTAAAAGGTACTTAAGAGGTACATAAAAGTTACATAAAAGGTACTTAAAAGGTATATAAAAGGTACTTAAAAGGTACATAAAAGGTACATAAAAGTTACATAAAAGGTACATAAAAGGTACATAAAAGGAACATAAAAGGTACATAAAAGGTACATAGAAAGTACATAAAAGGTACTTAAAAGGTACATAAAAGGTACATAAAGTTACATAAAAGGTACATAAAAGGTACATAAAAGGTACATAAAAAAGGTACATAAAAGGTACTTAAGAGGTACATAAAAGGTACATAAAAGGTACTTAAAAGGTACATAAAAGGTACTTAAAAGGTACATAAAAGGTACATAAAGGTTACATAAAAGGTACATAAAAGGTACATAAAAGGTACATAAAAGGTACATAAAAGGTACATAAAAGGTACATAGAAGGTACATAAAAGGTACTTAAAAGGTACATAAAAGGTACATAAAAGTTACATAAAAGGTACATAAAAGGTACATAAAAGTTACATAAAAGGTACATAAAAGGTACATAGAAGGTACATAAAAGGTACTTAAAAAATACATAAAAGTTACATAAAAGGTACTTAAAAGGTACATAAAAGATACATAAAAGGTACATAAAAAGTAGATAAAAATTACATACAAATTACATAAAAGGTACATAAAAGTTACATAAAAAGTACATAAAAGGTACATAAAAGATACATAAAAGGTACATAAAAGTTACATAAAAGGTACTTAAAAGGTACATAAAAGATACATAAAAGGTACATAAAAGGTACATAAAAGGTACATACAAATTACATAAAAGGTACATAAAAGGTACATAAAAGGTACATAAAAGGTACATAAAAGGTAAATAAAAGGTACATAAAAGGTACTTAAAACGTACATAAAACGTACATAAAAGTTACTTAAAACGTACATAAAAGGTACATAAAAAGTACATAAAAGGTACATAAAAGTTACATAAAAGGTAGATAAAAGGTACATAAAAGGTACATAAAATGTACATAAAATGTACATAACAGGTACATAAAAGTTACATAAAAGGTAGATAAAAGGTACATAAAAGGTACTTAAAACGTACATAAAAGGTACATAAAATGTACATAAAAGTTACATAAAAGGTACATAAAAGGTACATAAAAGGTACATAAAAGGTACATAAAAGGTAATTAAAACGTACATAAAAGGTACATAAAAGGTACATAAAAGTTACATAAAAGGTACATAAAAGTTACATAAAAGGTACATAAAAGGTACATAAAAGGTACATAGAACGTACATAAACGGTACATAAAGGGTACATGAAAGGTACATAAAAGGTACATAAAAGGTACATAAAAGGTACATAAAAGGTACTTAAAAAATACATAAAAGTTACATAAAAGTTACATAAAAGGTACTTAAAACGTACATAAAAGGTACATAAAATGTACATAAAAGTTACATAAAAGGTACATAAAAGGTACATAAAATGTACATAAAAGGTACATAAAAGGTACATAAAAGGTACATAAAAGGTAATTAAAACGTACATAAAAGGTACATAAAAGGTACATAAAAGTTACATAAAAGGTACATAAAAGTTACATAAAAGGTACATAAAAGGTACATAAAAGGTACTTAAAACGTACATAAAAGGTTCATAAAAGTTACATAAAAGGTACATAAAAGATACATAAAAGTTACATAAAAGGTACATAAAAGGTACATAAAAGGTACATAGAACGTACATAAACGGTACATAAAGGGTACATAAAAGGTACATAAAAGGTACATAAAAGGTACATAGAAGGTACATAAAAGGTACATAGAACGTACATAAAAGGTACTTAAAGGGTACATAAAAGGTACATAAAAGTTACATTTAAGGTACATAAAAGTTATATAAAAGGTACATAAATGGTACATAAAAGGTACTTAAAACGTACATAAAAGGTACATAAAAGGTACATAAAATGTACATAAAAGGTACATAAAAGGTACATAAAAGGTACATAAAAGGTACTTAAAACGTACATAAAAGGTACATAAAAGGTACATTAAAGTTACATAAAAGGTACATAAAAGGTACATAAAAGGTACATAAAAGTACATAAAAGGTACATAAAAGGTACATAAAAGATACATAGAACGTACATAAAAGGTACATAAAGGGTACATAAAAGGTACATAAAAGTTACATTTAAGGTACATAAAAGTTATATAAAAGGTACATAAATGGTACATAAAAGGTACTTAAAACGTACATAAAAGGTACATAAAAGGTACATAAAAGGTACATAGAAAGTACATAAAAGGTACATAAAGGGTACATAAAAGGTACATAAAAGGTACATAAAAGGTACATAGAAGGTATAAAAGGTACATAAAAGGTACATAAAAGGTACATAAAAGCTACTTAAAACGTACATGAAAGGTACATAAAAGGTACATAATAGGTAGATAGATGGTACATAAAAGGTACATAAAAGGTACATAAAAGGTACATAGAACGTACATAAAAGGTACATAAAGGGTACATAAAAGGTACATAAAAGGTACATAAAAGGTACATAAAAGGTACATAAAAGGTACATAAAAGGTACATAAAGGGTACATCAAAGGTACATAAAAGTTACATTTAAGGTACATAAAAGTTATATAAAAGGTACATAAATGGTACATAAAAGGTACTTAAAACGTACATAAAAGGTACATAAAAGGTACATAAAATGTACATAAAAGGTACATAAAAGGTACATAAAAGGTACATAAAAGGTACTTAAAACGTACATAAAAGGTACATAAAAAGTACATAAAAGTTACATAAAAGGTACATAAAAGGTACATGAAAGGTACATAAAAGGTACATAAAAGGTACATAAAAGGTACATAAACGATACATAGAACGTACATAAAAGGTACATAAAGGGTACATAAAAGGTACATAAAAGTTACATTTAAGGTACATAAAAGTTATATAAAAGGTACATAAATGGTACATAAAAGGTACTTAAAACGTACATAAAAGGTACATAAAAAGTACATAAAAGGTACATAAAAGGTACATAAAAGGTACATAAAAGGTACTTAAAACGTACATAAAAGGTACATAAAAGGTACATAAAAAATACATAAAAGGTACATGAAAGGTACATAAAAGGTACATAAAAGGTAGATAGATGGTACATAAAAGGTACATAAAAGGTACATAAAAAGTACTTAAAACGTACATAAAAAATACATAAAAGGTACATAAAAGTACATAAAAGGTACATAAAAGCTACTTAAAACGTACATAAAAGGTACATAAAAGGTACATAAAAAGTACATAAAAGGTACATAAAAAGTACATAAAAGGTACATGAAAGGTACATAAAAGATACATAAAAGGTAGATAGATGGTACATAAAAGGTACATAAAAGGTACATAAAAAGTACATAAAAGGTACATAAAAGGCACATAAAAGGTACATAAAAGGTACATTAAAGGTACATAAAAGGTACATAAAGGGTACATAAAAAGTACTTAAAACGTACATAAAACGTACATAAAAGGTACATAAAGGTTACATAAAAGGTACATAAAAGGTACTTAAAACGTACATAAAAGGTTCATAAAGGTTACATAAAAGGTACATAAAAGATACATAAAAGGTACATGAAAGGTACATAAAAGGTACATAAAAGGTACATAGAACGTACATAAAAGGTACATAAAGGGTACATAAAAGGTACATAAAAGGTACATAAAAGGTACATAAAAGGTACATAAAAGGTACATAGAACGTACATAAAAGGTACATAAAGGGTACATAAAAGGTACATAAAAGTTACATTTAAGGTACATAAAAGTTATATAAAAGGTACATAAATGGTACATAAAAGGTACTTAAAACGTACATAAAAGGTACATAAAAGGTACATAAAATGTTCATAAAAGGTACATAAATGGTACATAAAAGGTACATAAAATGTACTTAAAACGTACATAAAAGGTACATAAAAGGTACATAAAAGTTACATAAAAGGTACATAAAAGGTACATAAAAGGTACATAAAAGGTACATAAAAGGTACATAAAAGGTACATAAAAGATACATAGAACGTACATAAAAGGTACATAAAGGGTACATAAAAGGTACATAAAAAGTACATAAAAGGTACATAAAGGGTACATAAAAGGTACATAAAAGGTACATAAAAGGTACATAGAAGGTATAAAAGGTACATAAAAGGTACATAAAAGCTACTTAAAACGTACATGAAAGGTACATAAAAGGTACATAAAAGGTAGATAGATGGTACATAAAAGGTACATAAAAGGTACATAAAAGGTACATAGAACGTACATAAAAGGTACATAAAGGGTACATAAAAGGTACATAAAAGGTACATAAAATGTACATAAAAGGTACATAAAAGGTACATAAAAGGTACATAAAGGGTACATAAAAGGTACATAAAAGTTACATTTAAGGTACATAAAAGTTATATAAAAGGTACATAAATGGTACATAAAAGGTACTTAAAACGTACATAAAAGGTACATAAAAGGTATATAAAATGTACATAAAAGGTACATAAAAGGTACATACAAGGTACATAAAAGGTACTTAAAACGTACATAAAAGGTACATAAAAGGTACATAAAAGTTACATAAAAGGTACATAAAAGGTACATAAAAGGTACATAAAAGGTACATAAAAGGTACATAAAAGGTACATAAAAGATACATAGAACGTACATAAAAGGTACATAAAGGGTACATAAAAGGTACATAAAAGTTACATTTAAGGTACATAAAAGTTATATAAAAGGTACATAAATGGTACATAAAAGGTACTTAAAACGTACATAAAAGGTACATAAAAGGTACATAAAAGGTACATAAAAGGTACTTAAAACGTACATAAAAGGTACATAAAAGGTACATAAAAAGTACATAAAAGGTACATAAAGGGTACATAAAAGGTACATAAAAGGTACATAAAAGGTACATAGAAGGTATAAAAGGTACATAAAAGGTACATAAAAGGTACATAAAAGCTACTTAAAACGTACATAAAAGGTACATAAAGGGTACATAAAAAGTACATAAAAGGTACATAAAAAGTACATAAAAGGTACATGAAAGGTACATAAAAGGTACATAAAAGGTAGATAGATGGTACATAAAAGGTACATAAAAAGTACATAAAAGGTACATAAAAGGTACATAAAAGGTACATAAAAGGTACATAAAAGGTAGATAAAAAGTACATAAAAGTTACATAAAAGGTACTTAAACCGTACATAAAAGGTACATAAAAGTTACATAAAAGGTACATAAAAAGTACATAAAAGGTACTTAAAACGTACTTAAAACGTACATAAAAGTTACTTAAAACGTACATAGAAGGTACATACAGAGAACATAAAAGGTACATAAAAGGTACATAAAAAGTACATAAAAGGTACATAAAAGGTACATAAAAGGTACATAAATGGTACATAAAAGGTACATAAAATGTACATAAAAGGTAGATAAAAAGTACATAAAAGTTACATAAAAGGTACTTAAACCGTACATAAAAAGTACATAAAAGGTACATAAAAGCTACATAAAAGGTACATAAAAAGTACATAAAAGGTACATAAAAGTTACATAAAAGGTACATAAAATCTACATAAAATGTACGTAACAGGTACATAAAAGTTACATAAAAGGTAGATAAAAGGTACATAAAAGGTACTTAAAACGTACTTAAAAGGTACTTAAGAGGTACATAAAAGTTACATAAAAGGTACTTAAAAGGTATATAAAAGGTACTTAAAAGGTACATAAAAGGTACATAAAAGTTACATAAAAGGTACATAAAAGGTACATAAAAGGAACATAAAAGGTACATAAAAGGTACATAGAAAGTACATAAAAGGTACTTAAAAGGTACATAAAAGGTACATAAAAGTTACATAAAAGGTACATAAAAGGTACATAAAAGGTACATAAAAGGTACATAAAAGGTACTTAAGAGGTACATAAAAGGTACATAAAAGGTACTTAAAAGGTACATAAAAGGTACTTAAAAGGTACATAAAAGGTACATAAAGGTTACATAAAAGGTACATAAAAGGTACATAAAAGGTACATAAAAGGTACATAAAAGGTACATAAAAGGTACATAGAAGGTACATAAAAGGTACTTAAAAGGTACATAAAAGGTACATAAAAGTTACATAAAAGGTACATAAAAGGTACATAAAAGTTACATAAAAGGTACATAAAAGGTACATAGAAGGTACATAAAAGGTACTTAAAAAATACATAAAAGTTACATAAAAGGTACTTAAAAGGTACATAAAAGATACATAAAAGGTACATAAAAAGTAGATAAAAATTACATACAAATTACATAAAAGGTACATAAAAGTTACATAAAAAGTACATAAAAGGTACATAAAAGATACATAAAAGGTACATAAAAGTTACATAAAAGGTACTTAAAAGGTACATAAAAGATACATAAAAGGTACATAAAAGGTACATAAAAGGTACATACAAATTACATAAAAGGTACATAAAAGGTACATAAAAGGTACATAAAAGGTACATAAAAGGTAAATAAAAGGTACATAAAAGGTACTTAAAACGTACATAAAACGTACATAAAAGTTACTTAAAACGTACATAAAAGGTACATAAAAAGTACATAAAAGGTACATAAAAGTTACATAAAAGGTAGATAAAAGGTACATAAAAGGTACATAAAATGTACATAAAATGTACATAACAGGTACATAAAAGTTACATAAAAGGTAGATAAAAGGTACATAAAAGGTACTTAAAACGTACATAAAAGGTACATAAAATGTACATAAAAGTTACATAAAAGGTACATAAAAGGTACATAAAAGGTACATAAAAGGTACATAAAAGGTAATTAAAACGTACATAAAAGGTACATAAAAGGTACATAAAAGTTACATAAAAGGTACATAAAAGTTACATAAAAGGTACATAAAAGGTACATAAAAGGTACATAGAACGTACATAAACGGTACATAAAGGGTACATGAAAGGTACATAAAAGGTACATAAAAGGTACATAAAAGGTACATAAAAGGTACTTAAAAAATACATAAAAGTTACATAAAAGTTACATAAAAGGTACTTAAAACGTACATAAAAGGTACATAAAATGTACATAAAAGTTACATAAAAGGTACATAAAAGGTACATAAAATGTACATAAAAGGTACATAAAAGGTACATAAAAGGTACATAAAAGGTAATTAAAACGTACATAAAAGGTACATAAAAGTTACATAAAAGTTACATAAAAGGTACATAAAAGTTACATAAAAGGTACATAAAAGGTACATAAAAGGTACTTAAAACGTACATAAAAGGTTCATAAAAGTTACATAAAAGGTACATAAAAGATACATAAAAGTTACATAAAAGGTACATAAAAGGTACATAAAAGGTACATAGAACGTACATAAACGGTACATAAAGGGTACATAAAAGGTACATAAAAGGTACATAAAAGGTACATAAAAGGTACATAAAAGGTACATAGAACGTACATAAAAGGTACTTAAAGGGTACATAAAAGGTACATAAAAGTTACATTTAAGGTACATAAAAGTTATATAAAAGGTACATAAATGGTACATAAAAGGTACTTAAAACGTACATAAAAGGTACATAAAAGGTACATAAAATGTACATAAAAGGTACATAAAAGGTACATAAAAGGTACATAAAAGGTACTTAAAACGTACATAAAAGGTACATAAAAGGTACATTAAAGTTACATAAAAGGTACATAAAAGGTACATAAAAGGTACATAAAAGTACATAAAAGGTACATAAAAGGTACATAAAAGATACATAGAACGTACATAAAAGGTACATAAAGGGTACATAAAAGGTACATAAAAGTTACATTTAAGGTACATAAAAGTTATATAAAAGGTACATAAATGGTACATAAAAGGTACTTAAAACGTACATAAAAGGTACATAAAAGGTACATAAAAGGTACATAGAAAGTACATAAAAGGTACATAAAG